>CM026393.1:1601865-1657290 GCA_014843695.1 Archivesica marissinica
ATCAATACTAGCATAATACCTGGTGATGTCAGTATAATATCCATCAATACTGGCATAATACCTGGTGATGTCAGTATAATATACATCAATACTAGCATAATACCTGGTGATGTCAGTATAATATCCATCAATACTAGCATAATACCTGGTGATGTCAGTATAATATACATCAATACTGTCATAATACCTGGTGATGTCAGTATAATATACATCAATACTAGCATAATACCTGGTGATGTCAGTATAATATCCATCAATACTAGCATAATACCTGGTGATGTCAGTATAATATACATCAATACTGTCATAATACCTGGTGATGTCAGTATAATATACATCAATACTAGCATAATACCTGGTGATGTCAGTATAATATCCATCAATACTAGCATAATACAAGTAAAAGGAAGATGTTATCTTGTTTCCGATGTATGTATTCTAAATATGTATTAAACATAACACGTAACTTGCATAGTCGATGATGACCTGCAGCCATACCGTGTGTGTCCAACTCAACCTGAAACAAGACCAAGCGTCTACAGATTTATTGTAATACATTACACACGCAACTTGTCACTGAACAATAAGCCAATAATCATATACCCATTGTATCTAGCTTATTAATGTCTTTCTTTATTTGTGATTGGGTTTAAACGATGGTAATATGGTGACTCTCCAGTTGTTATTGGTGGAGGAAGACCCAAACCGAATTGCAGGAGATCTGGTAGAACAGAGACCACCCGCAAGCCAGATTGACAGAATTCGACATCCGCAGTTGGATTTGAAACTATAGCGATGAGTGACAAATTATTTGAAGTCCGTGACCTTAACCACTGGGTCACAGAGGCCTTAAACTATTTAATGTAATACAAACCGCCTCCGTGATCGAGTAGTTACGGTCACTGACTTGAATACCACTGTGACCTATCATCACTGATGGTCACGGGTTCGTGCTACGCTCAGACCGTGTTTCATTTATGTGAAAATGTTGACCGTTTGTTTCTTTCGGAGGTTTGTGCAACAAGTACTGGTTATTTAGTGGACGTCGTGATAGCGCAGTGGATGCGCGTTCGCTTCAGGTGCGAAAGGTCCGGAGTTCGAGCCCCACTGGAGCCGTTACGATTGTGCCCTTAGGCAAGGCATTTAAATTCCACGTTGCCTCTTCTCTCTCCGTCGTGGCGATGGATTCCATCAGGAATGAGGTCTCGAGAATGATTTATATAAGTTGAAATAACTTGTTTCGCAATCGAGCTAAAATAAATTTGTATAAACTAAGTACTGGTTAACCGCTGGAGCCTGCCCACGAACGATGTTGTTAGGCATACTGTCTGTGGCTGATATGAGCAACCGGTAGCGATTAAATAAACTTAAATTTTAAAAAATCAAATGGTAAAACCCCGTTAATTATATCTTTGATGACGTCATTTATTCTAGGGCCATTTCATTTATTTCGTGATAATATTGCCATTAATGTTCATCAAGTAAGATTAAATTCGATCATACACTAAAATAAACAAACACATTATCTCTCTCTCTCTCTCTCTGATTTGCTTGGAATAGACATAAACATGTGAGATACACAATGGTTGGAGTCCACATTGTAGAAATACTCGCATATAGAAGTACACGTGCATAAACATGTACGATACACAATGGTTGGAGTCCACATTGTAGAAATACTCTTACATAGAAGTACATGTTCATAAACGTGTGCGATACACAATGGTTGGAGTCCACATTGTAGACATACTCTCATATAGAAGTACACGTGCATAAACATGTACGATACACAATGGTTGGAGTCCACATTGTAGAAATACTCTTACATAGAAGTACATGTTCATAAACGTGTGCGATACACAATGGTTGGAGTCCACATTGTAGACATACTCTCATATAGAAGTACACGTGCATAAACATGTACGATACACAATGGTTGGAGTCCACATTGTAGAAATACTCTTACATAGAAGTACATGTTCATAAACGTGTGCGATACACAATGGTTGGAGTCCACATTGTAGAAATACTCTCATATAGAAGTACACGTGCATAAACGTGTGAGATACACAAGGGTTGGAGTCCACATTGTAGAAATACTCTCATATAGAGGTACACGTGCATAAACGTGTGAGATACACAATGGTTGGAGTCCACAATGTAGAAATACTCTCATATAGAAGTACACGTGCATAAACGTGTGAGATACACAATGGTTGGAGTCCCCATTGTAGAAATACTCTCATATAGAAGTACACGTGCATAAACGTGTGAGATACACAATGGTTGGAGTCCACATTGTAGAAATACTCTCATATAGAAGTACACGTGCATAAACATGTACGATACACAATGGTTGGAGTCCACATTGTAGAAATACTCTCATATAGAAGTACACGTGCATAAACATGTACGATACACAATGGTTGGAGTCCATATTGTAGAAATACTCTCATATAGAAGTACACGTGCATAAACGTGTGAGATACACAAGGGTTGGAGTCCACATTGTAGAAATACTCTCATATAGAAGTACACGTGCATAAACGTGTGAGATACACAATGGTTGGAGTCCACAATGTAGAAATACTCTCATATAGAAGTACACGTGCATAAACGTGTGAGATACACAATGGTTGGAGTCCACAATGTAGAAATACTCTCATATAGAAGTACACGTGCATAAACGTGTGAGATACACAATGATTGGGGTCCACATTGTAGAAATACTCTCATATAGAAGTACACGTGCATAAACATGTACGATACACAATGGTTGGAGTCCACAATGTAGAAATACTCTCATATATAAGTACATGTTCATAAACGTGTGCGATACACAATGGTTGGAGTCCACATTCAAGAAATACTCTCATATAGAAGTATGGTATTGAAGAAACAAAATGGATTCCAATGGGCACGACGTGTAACAGTTTCTTATATCAGAATGTATTACAATGGGCACATGTGACAGTTTCTTATATCAGAATGGATTACAACGGGCACGTGTGACAGTTTCTTATATCAGAATGGATTCCAATGGGCACCTGTGACTGTTTCTTATATCAGAATGGATTTTTATGGGCACGACATGTGACAGTTTCTTATATCAGAATGGATTCCAATATGTTTATTAGGCACTGACTAATAATGCATAATACGTTTATTATACAGACTGTTGACCATTGTTACACATGGAGGTAGCATATTATTTATAGTTATAGTTTCTACCTTGTTTGCTATACATACCAATTAGTGTTGGGGAATGGTGCCTCGTACAGTTCTCGTTGCTATACATAACAATTAGTGTTGGGGAATGGTGCCTCATACAGTTCTCGTTGCTATACATACCAATTAGTGTTGGGGAATGGTGCCTCGTACAGATCTCGTTGCTATGCATACCAATTAGTGTTGGGGAATGGTGCCACGTACAGTTCTCGTTGCTATGCATACCAATTAGTGTTGGGGAATGGTGCCACGTACAGTTCTCGTTGCTATGCATACCAATAATTGTTGGGGAATGGTGCCTCGTACAGTTCTCGTTGCTATACATACCAATAATTGTTGGGAATGGTGCCTCGTACAGTTCTCGTTGCTATGCATACCAATAATTGTTGGGGAATGGTGCCTCGTACAGTTCTCGTTGTTATACATACCAATAATTGTTGGGGAATGGTGCCTCGTACAGATCTCGTTGCTATGCATACCAATACGTGTTGGGGAATGGTGCCTCGTACAGATCTCGTTGCTATGCATACCAATAAGTGTTGGGGAATGGTGCCTCGTACAGATCTCGTTGCTATGCATACCAATAAGTGTTGGAGAATTGTTCCTCGTACAGTTCTCGTTGCTATACATACCAATAATTGTTGGGGAATGTTGCCTCGTACAGTTCTCGTTGCTATGCATACCAATAATTGTTGGGGAATGGTGCCTCGTACAGTTCTCGTTGCTATGCATACCAATACGTGTTGGGGAATGGTGCCTCGTACAGATCTCGTTGCTATGCATACCAATAAGTGTTGGAGAATGGTTCCTCGTACAGTTCTCGTTGCTATACATACCAATAATTGTTGGGGAATTGTGCCTCGTACAGATCTCGTTGCTATGCATACCAATAAGTGTTGGAGAATGGTGCCTCGTACAGTTCTCGTTGCTATGCATACCAATAATTGTTGAGGAATGGTGCCTCGTACAGTTCTCGTTGCTATGCATACCAATAATTGTTGGGGAATGGTGCCTCGTACAGTTCTCGTTGCTATGCATACCAATAATTGTTGGGGAATGGTGCCGCGTTCAGTTCTCGTTGCTATGCATACCAATAATTGTTGGGGAATGGTGCCTCGTACAGTTCTCGTTGCTATACATACCAATAATTGTTGGGGAATGGTGCCTCGTACAGATCTCGTTGCTATGCATACCAATAATTGTTGGGGTATGGTGCCTCGTACAGTTCTCGTTGCTATACATACCAATAATTGTTGGGGAATGGTGCCTCGTACAGATCTCGTTGCTATGCATACCAATAATTGTTGGGGAATGGTGCCTCGTACAGTTCTCGTTGTTATACATACCAATAATTGTTGGGGAATGGTGCCTCGTACAGTTCTCGTTGCTATGCATACCAATAATTGTTGGGGAATGGTGCCTCGTACAGTTCTCGTTGCTATGCATACCAATAATTGTTGAGGAATGGTGCCTCGTACAGTTCTCGTTGCTATGCATACCAATAATTGTTGGGGAATGGTGCCTCGTACAGTTCTCGTTGCTATACATACCAATAATTGTTGGGGAATGGTGCCTCGTTCAGTTCTCGTTGCTATGCATACCAATAATTGTTGGGGAATGGTGCCTCGTACAGTTCTCCTTGCTATACATACCAATTAGTGTTGGGGAATGGTGCCTCGTACAGATATCGTTGCTATGTATACCAATAATTGTTGGGGAATGGTGCCTCGTACAGTTCTCGTTGCTATGCATACCAATTAGTGTTTGGGAATGGTGCCTCGTACAGTTCTCGTTGCTATACATACCAATAATTGTTGGGGAATTGTTCCTCGTACATATCTCGTTGCTATGCATACCAATTAGTGTTGGGGAATGGTGCCTCGTACAGATCTCGTTGCTATGCATACCAATAAGTGTTGGAGAATTGTTTCTCGTACAGTTCTCGTTGCTATACATACCAATAATTGTTGGGGAATGTTGCCTCGTACAGTTCTCGTTGCTATGCATACCAATAATTGTTGGGGAATGGTGCCTCGTACAGTTCTCGTTGCTATGCATACCAATACGTGTTGGGGAATGGTGCCTCGTACAGATCTCGTTGCTATGCATACCAATAAGTGTTGGAGAATGGTTCCTCGTACAGTTCTCGTTGCTATACATACCAATAATTGTTGAGGAATGGTGCCTCGTACAGTTCTCGTTGCTATTCATACCAATAATTGTTGGGGAATGGTGCCTCGTACAGATCTCGTTGCTATGCATACCAATAATTATTGGGGAATGGTGCCTCGTACAGTTCTCGTTGCTATGCATACCAATAATTGTTGAGGAATGGTGCCTCGTACAGTTCTCGTTGCTATGCATACCAATAATTGTTGGGGAATGGTGCCTCGTACAGTTCTCGTTGCTATACATACCATTAATTGTTGGGGAATGGTGCCTCGTACAGTTCTCGTTGCAGAAGTCTGTGGTACAACAATTCGTACAGACAGGCACGTGACGAACATTCAACTTCCGGTTCGTATCTGAAACTGATCTCCTTCTCGACTCGCATACCTGGTGTGTTTATAGAATAACTGTTAATATATATGCAAGTAATGGTGTTTCTTGCACTCGCCACATAGCATGATTCCATATATACATATCATATACATCTTACAACGTGCTGGACTATATTGGACAATAGTGGTCGTAAATAATCGATCTTGGAGAGCAAGTGGTTCTAGACACAGGCATATATATATATATATATATATATATTTACGCCCCTGCATCACAGTCATTGTATGCTACGATTTTCGATTTTATGCAATGAAATGGACACCATGTTTAAAATATCAACTGAAGTTATTGTGAAAGTTTTGGTATATTACTATATAAAAAATCTTTAAAAAAATTGTATAAACTATAAAAGAATCTGTCGATTGAACTAAATAATAGCAAAGGTTTCTAACGTAACGGAAGTGACGTTTCCTGTCCATCTAGTTGCTAGGTAGAATCGGGCCGGTGGTTCAATTATACTAGCTCGATTAGCTAGACGTTAGTTGTTCGCATACAATATGTTACTATTGCAGATTACAGTGAACACAAGATGGACTGTACTTACATGCGGGCGTATACACCCAGTTACGTAGTTGTAATCGTTATCACCCCACGCATACTTCTCTACGATACACACCTTGCAAAATACCAGCAATTAGTTTTAGCTTAAACATTATTTCTTTGTTCTGTTATATATATATATTTATACATATACAACTATTATATTTGAGTGTAAGACAAAGCTAATATAAATTCATCTCCATGGTAAACATAAAGTCTAATTATCCGATTAAAGAAATTATATGTATTATGAAATGGTCAAGTTATAATATTGTTTGTTTTAAACAAAAATATAGTCCATATTTCCCGATTGTAATTGAAAGTGCTGCAAAGTATTTGAAAGACAAATACATGTTCCACTCCCAGTCCGTCCGTGTGTTCGTAGATCAATGAGTGAATCGCTTGGAGGCAACAATGAATTGTTGTACTTTATGAAAGAGGTGCACATTTTGGTCGTTATTCAGACGTTCGTTGCCGTAGAAAAGAATGCTAAAATTAGTTTTAATTTCAATACAAAATAAACCCGACTAAGACTTGTAGGGCATTATGCAGCCAAGACAACAGGCTGTAATATATAATGTGTACATATCTATCTGGGTATTTTGAAAATAGTATTAGGAGAACTTATATGATAACTACAAATACAGATCACGATAGTCACGTGTCCGGGGTCACGGATTGGTCACATTACCGTGTAAGCAAGTCATTCTGTTCGTGTGGACTCTTTAAAGTCTTACTATATCACGTGTACATGTCGTAGGGTTGATTATGGCAATAAATTATTACAAGTAGTATGAAATAGGCACTAGCCAATATCAATTTTATATGAGCAATAATTACATCTCAGCGAATGGTTTGAGATCTAAGGAAGATAGATAGATAGAATGATGACAAGGATTGTAACTGTCCATTTGGTAAATAGTTGCACTAGTGTAGTAAGTAGTGTCCAGTTACACCCGACACATATACTAGTACATATTTTACCACCTGATTTACAATCTGCTTATCATGTAACCGTTATATTAATAATTAACTAATCGTAACACGTAGTATACATTTACTACACCAATTAAAGAACAATGCAATGTTCGGTGCATTCACAACTACGTTGTGTGACATACTTAAGGAATGAATCGCACTTTAAAATAGTTTTCATCGGGGTATGAACTACATTGGACGTGTCTAAAGTTATCGCCGATGCCGAACCGCGATTCACATTAATTATTATAATTATTCAAAGAATATCACAGAAACGCTACCTAACACTGCGCATGCGCATGCCCGAAACTTCCAGCTGCATAGCATTAGTGGGGGCATTCAGACGAAAATAGATACAAGCAGGTCATATACGTAGTGGTTAATGCGTCCGCCTACGGAGCGGAGGTTCGAACCATAGCAGGGGTTCGTTCTAATATGGCCGCTTGGTGAGCCGCCAGCTAGTTAAATAATGGTTACCAATTGTAATTGCCTACCAGCCTGGCATACAAGTATAGGATTCGGGAAGTACTGATGTTCATAAAAAGAGGTGTCTCATAAGTCAGAAATGGCTGGCCCTTTAAATAGGGGTGACACTATAATAAACAAACACTTTACTTTACTTTTATACGTTCGTCGAAGGAAATGCAATAGCGATGTAGATATATAGAATAATGTAACGATATAATTGTATCTTTGATATAGTGTTCGATCCGGACAGCCCAAACGTCCGCCACCAAATGTTATAATCAATATTGTCATATACTTATGGCACCCAAACATAATCTTGGAGCAGCGGCAAACGTACATTCTGATTTTTGTTTTCTTGAATTTTGAGTATTTCTTTGAAATATTGAAAAACACAGTCACCCGAAATATCAGAAATCTGAATCCTGAATGGATATTATATCGAATTAATTATGTTGACCTGGTCGCGTATAACATGTTTATATCAGCAGTAATTCCAGAACTATAAAATCATATTACCTGATCGGATGGACATATTTGAACTGAGTGGCAATGTTGATTCTCACCGAGATGGGAACAGTCGTAACAGTAAGGACCTCTACTACCACTGATTGGGGAACCACTGGCTACAATACATGCATGACAGTCGTAGCAGTAAGGACCTCTACTACCACTGATTGGGGAACCACTGGCTACAATACATGCATGACAGTCGTAACAGTAAGGACCTCTACTACCACTGATTGGGGAACCACTGGCTACAATACATGCATGACAGTCGTAACAGTAAGGACCTCTACTACCACTGAGTGGGGAACCACTGGCTACAATACATGCATGACAGTCGTAACAGTAAGGCCCTCTACAACCACTTTTGGGGAACCACTGGCTACAATACATGCATGACAGTCGTAACAGTAAGGACCTCTACTGTTACTGCTTGGGGAACCACTGGCTACAATACATGCATGACAGTCGTAACAGTAAGGCCCTCTACTACCACTTTTGGGGAACCACTGGCTACAATACATGCATGACAGTCGTAACAGTAAGGACCTCTACTTCCTCCACACTAATAGCTGGAGAGTCACAATATGATCAAAGCTGCCCGGGGTCTTCCTCCACAAGCTGGAGAGTCACAATATGACCAAAGCTGCCCGGGGTCTTCCTCCACAAGCTGGAGAGTCACAATATGACCAAAGCTGCCCGGGGTCTTCCTCCACAAGCTGGAGAGTCACAATATGACCAAAGCTGCCCGGGGTCTTCCTCCACAAGCTGGAGAGTCACAATATGACCAAAGCTGCCCGGGGTCTTCCTCCACAAGCTGGAGAGTCACAATATGACCAACGCTGCCCGGGGTCTTCCTCCACACTACTAGCTGGAGAGTCACAATATGACCAAAGCTGCCCGGGGTCTTCCTCCACACTACTAACTGGAGAGTCACAATATGACCAAAGCTACCCGGGGTCTTCCTCCACACTACTAACTGGAGAGTCACAATATTACCAAAGCTGCCCGAGGTCTTTCTCCACAAGCTGGAGAGTCACAATATGACCAAAGCTACCCGGGGTCTTCCTCCACAAGCTGGAGAGTCACAATATGACCAAAGCTGCCCGGGGTCTTCCTCCACACTACTAACTGGAGAGTCACAATATGACCAAAGCTACTCGGGGTCTTCCTCCACACTACTAACTGGAGAGTCACAATATTACCAAAGCTGCCCGAGGTCTTTCTCCACAAGCTGGAGAGTCACAATATGACCAAAGCTACCCGGGGTCTTCCTCCACAAGCTGGAGAGTCACAATATGACTAAAGCTACCCGGGGTCTTCCTCCACAAGCTGGAGAGTCACAATATGACCAAAGCTGCCCGGGGTCTTCCTCCACAATACTAGCTGGAGAGTCACAATATGACCAAAGCTGCCCGGGGTCTTCCTCCACAATACTAGCTGGAGAGTCACAATATTACCAAAGCTGCCCGAGGTCTTTCTCCACAAGCTGGAGAGTCACAATATGACCAAAGCTACCCGGGGTCTTCCTCCACAAGCTGGAGAGTCACAATATGACCAAAGCTACCCGGGGTCTTCCTCCACAAGCTGGAGAGTCACAATATGACTAAAGCTACCCGGGGTCTTCCTCCACAAGCTGGAGAGTCACAATATGACCAAAGCTACCCGGGGTCTTCCTCCACAAGCTGGAGAGTCACAATATGACTAAAGCTACCCGGGGTCTTCCTCCACAAGCTGGAGAGTCACAATATGACCAAAGCTGCCCGGGGTCTTCCTCCACAATACTAGCTGGAGAGTCACAATATGACCAAAGCTGAACGGGGTCTTCCTCCACAAGCTGGAGAGTCACAATATGACCAAAGCTGCCCGTGCGACATTAAACCCAAATAAAAACAAATTCTATAATATATCTTTTACTATTCTGATTGTTGTGTTCTTGCTTTTTGAGTATTGCTTTGGAATATTGAAAAACACAGTCACCCGAACCCGTACATAAATGTGTACGTCGGTCTCGGACAGATACATGTCCTAATTGGCAAAGCTGGACTTTATTTTGTAGAACTTCTTGGATAGCCGTTGACACGCAAGTTAAGTTACCCTTTCCCAAGACACTCAATATACATATATATATACCTCGTTATGCTGAACCACAATATACATATATATATACCTCGTTATGCTGAACCACAATATATACCAGCATACTTATACCTTTCTCTACCGGAAGATGGAAACATTCCTCTACACACCCACACATATACCAGCATAGATATACCTTCCTCTACCGGAAGATGGATATATTCCTCTCAACATACACAAATACATATACATATAGCATACATATACCAGCATAAATATACCAGTATACATATACCTTAATCTACCGGAAGATGGTCACATTCCTCTATACACCCATACATATACCTGCATATACACATACTTACACACACATACTTAATCTACCGGAAGATGGACACTTTCCCCTATACACCCATACATATACCTGCATACACACATACCTAATCTACCGGAAGATGGACACATTCCTCTATACACCCATACATATACCTGCATATACACATACTTAATCTACCGGAAGATGGACACATTCCTCTATACACCCATACATATACCTGCATACACACATACCTAATCTACCGGAAGATGGACACATTCCTCTATACACCCATACATATACCTGCATACACACATACCTAATCTAAAGGAAGATGGACACATTCCTCTATACACCCATACATATACCTGCATACACAAATACCTAATCTACCGGAAGATGGACACATTCCTCTATACACCCATACATATACCAGCATACACAAATACTTAATCTACCGGAAGATGGACACATTCCTCTATACACCCATACATATACCTGCATATACATGTAACCCATGTCATATTTATCTAAAAGAGTAATAATTATTGATATTTAGTACATGTACATCATAATATTTCCAAACCCTGCTGCAAGCATACCACCCAATAGTTTCCCCTATATGGCCTAATAAAATCACTGGTCTGAATCATATCATAATTATATAGCCTGGTCCCATAATATGTCTTTGTATAATATATACTAGTCTTCACTACTATTGTGTATAAAGTATTATGGGTGAGTGATTGTGAGTGACAATCAGGTCAGATGTGTGAATGAGTGAACTAACTCAACTAAGTAGGTGCACTCTCCAACTAACTTGTTCAAGACCCTTATCCCACACTCTATCTCTACTAGTCAAACGGATACGTTGCAAAGCTATCCTGTTTACGTTAATATATACCATACTAGTAACTATATACATATATACATTATATGTATCAGCTGATAGCCGGACTCTGGTAATGTAATGTTTTATCTTTGATATTTTACATTGTAAAATATTTATTTGAAATGCTTGGATTGGAATTGTGTATTTACTATTTTGTATTGTGAAATTAAGTAGAATAATTTGTACATAATAATAGTATGTATATATTGTATTTTACAGGCTCTTTATATCCATATATATGAAAATACGAAAACAACCAGAGTTTGTCATATCTATAAACTCCCCGGTCTACATACACATACCTAATCTACCGGAAGATGGACACATTCCTCTATACACCCATACATATACCTGCATATACACATACCTAATCTACCGGAAGATGGACACATTCCTCTATACACCCATACATATACCTGCATATACACATACCTAATCAACCGGAAGATGGACACATTCCTCTATACACCCATACATATTCCAGCATACACACATACTTAATCTACCGGAAGATGGACACATTCCTCTATACACCCATACATATACCTGCATACACACATATCTTATCTACCGGAAGATGGACACATTCCTCTATACACCCATACATATACCTGCATATACACATACCTAATCTACCGGAAGATGGACACATTCCTCTATACACTCATACATATACCTGCATACATATACCAGCATACACACATACTTAATCTACCGGAAGATGGACACATTCCTCTATACACCCATACATATACCTGCATATACACATACCTAATCTACCGGAAGATGGACACATTCCTCTATACACCCATACATATACCTGCATACACACATACCTAATCTACCGGAAGATGGACACATTCCTCTATACACCCATACATATACCAGCATACACACATACTTAATCTACCGGAAGATGGACACATTCCCCTATACACCCATACATATACCTGCATATACACATACCTAATCTACCGGAAGATGGACACATTCCTCTATACACCCATACATATACCTGCATACACACATACCTAATCTACCGGAAGATGGACACATTCCTCTATACACCCATACATATACCTGCATATACACATACTTAATCTACCGGAAGATGGACACATTCCTCTATACACCCATACATATACCTGCATACACACATACCTAATCTACCGGAAGATGGACACATTCCTCTATACACCCATACATATACCTGCATACACACATACCTAATCTACCGGAAGATGGACACATTCCTCCATACATCCATACATATACCTGCATACACAAATACCTAATCTACCGGAAGATGGACACATTCCTCTATACACCCATACATATATCAGCATACACAAATACTTAATCTACCGGAAGATGGACACATTCCTCTATACACCCATACATATACCTGCATATACACATACCTAATCTACCGGAAGATGGACACATTCCTCTATACACCCATACATATTCCAGCATACACACATACTTAATCTACCGGAAGATGGACACATTCCTCTATAAACCCATACATATACCTGCATACACACATATATAATCTACCGGAAGATGGACACATTCCTCTATACACCCATACATATACCTGCATATACACATACCTAATCTACCGGAAGATGGACACATTCCTCTATACACTCATACATATACCTGCATACATATACCAGCATACACACATACTTAATCTACCGGAAGATGGACACATTCCTCTATACACCCATACATATACCTGCATATACACATACCTAATCTACCGGAAGATGGACACATTCCTCTATACACCCATACATATACCTGCATACACACATACCTAATCTACCGGAAGATGGACACATTCCTCTATACACCCATACATATACCAGCATACACACATACTTAATCTACGGGAAGATGGACACATTCCCCTATACACCCATACATATACCTGCATACACACATACCTAATCTACCGGAAGATGGACACATTCCTCTATACACCCATACATATACCTGCATACACACATACCTAATCTACCGGAAGATGGACACATTCCTCTATACACCCATACATATACCTGCATATACACATACTTAATCTACCGGAAGATGGACACATTCCTCTATACACCCATACATATACCTGCATACACACATACCTAATCTACCGGAAGATGGACACATTCCTCTATACACCCATACATATACCTGCATACACACATACCTAATATACCGGAAGATGGACACATTCCTCTATACACCCATACATATACCAGCATACACACATACTTAATCTACCGGAAGATGGACACATTCCTCTATACACCCATACATATACCTGCATACACACATACCTAATCTACCGGAAGATGGACACATTCCTCTATACACCCATACATATACCTGCATATACACATACTTAATATACCGGAAGATGGACACATTCCTCTATACACCCATACATATACCTGCATACACACATACCTAATCTACCGGAAGATGGACACATTCCTCTATACACCCATACATATACCTGCATATACACATACTTAATCTACCGGAAGATGGACACATTCCTCTATACACCCATACATATACCTGCATATACACACACCTAATCTACCGGAAGATGGACACATTCCTCTATACACCCATACATATACCTGCATACACACATACTTAATCTACCGGAAGATGGATATATTCCTCTATACACCCATACATATACCTGCATACACACATACCTAATCTACCGGAAGATGGACACATTCCTCTATACATACATAAATATATTGGACTATGGATACCTTCATCGTCGCAGCCATAAATCTACCTGAATACAGATACCTTCATCGCCACAGCCATAAATCTACCTGAATCCATATACCTTTATCGTCGCATCCATAAATCTACCGTAATACATTTACCTTCATCGCCGCAGCCATAAATCTACCTGAATACATATACCTTCATCGTCGCATCCATAAATCTACCGTAATACATTTACATTCATCGTCGCATCCATAAATCTACCTGAATACATATACCTTCATCGTCGCAACCATAAATCTACCGTAATACATTTACCTTCATCGTCGCAGCCATAAATCTACCGTAATACATTTACCTTCATCGTCGCATCCATAAATCTACCGGATAACATTTACCTTCATCGTCGCATCCATAAATCTACCTGAATACATATACCTCCAACGTCGCATCCATAAATATACCTGAATACATATACCTTCATCGTCGCAGCCATAAATCTACCGGATAACATTTACCTTCATCGTCGCATCCATAAATCTACCTGAATACATATACATTCATCGTCGCAGCCATAAATCTACCGGATAACATTTACCTTCATCGTCGCATCCATAAATCTACCGGATAACATATACCTTCATCGTCGCATCCATAAATCTACCTGAATACATATACCTTGATCGTCGCATCCATAAATCTACTGGAATACATATACCTTCATCGTCGCATCCATAAATCTACCTAATAACATTTACCTTCATCGTCGCATCCATAAATCTACCTGAATACATATACCTTCATCGTCGCATCCATAACTCTACCTGAATACATATACCTTCATCGTCGCAACCATAAATCTACCTGAATACATATACCTTCATCGTCACATCCATAAATCTACCTGAATACATATACCTTCATCGTCGCAACCATAAATCTACCTGAATACATATACCTTCATCGTCGCAACCATAAATCTACCGTAATACATTTATCTTCATCGTCACATCCATAAATCTACCGTAATACATTTATCTTCATCGTCACAACCATAAATCTACCGTAATACATTTATCTTCATCGTCGCATCCATAAATCTACCGTAATACATATACTTTCATCGTCACATCCATAAATCTACCGGATAACATTTACCTTCATCGTCGCATCCATAAATCTACCGGAATACATATACCTTCATCGTCGCATCCATAAATCTACCGGAATACATATACCTTCATCGTCGCATCCATAAATATACCGGATAACATTTACCTTCATCGTCGCATCCATAAATATACCGGAATACATATACCTTCATCGTCGCATCCATAAATCTACCTGAATACATATACCTTCATCGTCGCATCAATAAATCTACCTGATGACATATACCTTCATCGTCGCATCCATAAATCTACCTGAATACATATACCTTCATCGTCGCATCAATAAATCTATCTGATGACATATACCTTCATCGTCGCATCCATAAATTTACCGGAATACATATACCTTCATCGTCGCATCAATAAATCTATCTGATGACATATACCTTCATCGTCGCATCCATAAATCTACAGGATAACATTTACCTTCATCGTTGCATCCATAAATCTACCGGAATACATATACCTTCATCGTCGCATCCATAAATCTACCTGAATACATTTACCTTCATCGTCACATCCATAAATCTATCGGATAACATTTACCTTCATCGTCGCATCCATAAATCTACCGTAATACATATACCTTCATCGTCGCATCCATAAATCTACCGGATAACATTTACCTTCATCGTCGCATCCATAAATCTACCGGATAACATTTACCTTCATCGTCGCATCCATAAATCTACCGTAATACATATACCTTCATCGTCGCATCCATAAATCTACCGGATAACATTTACCTTCATCGTCGCATCCATAAATATACCGTAATACATTTACCTTCATCGTCGCATCCATAAATATACCGTAATACATTTACCTTCATCGTCGCATCCATAAATATACCGTAATACATTTACCGTCATCGTCGCATCCATAAATCTACCGTAATACATATACCTTCATCGTCGCATCCATAAATCTACCGTAATACATTTACCATTCATCGTCGCATCCATAAATCTACCGTAATACATTTACCTTCATCGTCGCATCCATAAATCTACCGGATAACATATACCTTCATCGTCGCATCCATAAATCTACCTGATGACATTTACCTTCATCGTCGCATCCATAAATCTACCGGCTAACATTTACCTTCATCGATGCATCCATAAATCTACCGTAATACATTTACCTTCATCGTCGCATCCATAAATCTACCGGATAACATATACCTTCATCGTCGCATCCATAAATCTACCTGATGACATTTACCTTCATCGTCGCATCCATAAATCTACCGGCTAACATTTACCTTCATCGATGCATCCATAAATCTACCGTAATACATTTACCTTCATCGTCGCATCCATAAATCTACCGGATAACATATACCTTCATCGTCGCATCCATAAATCTACCTGATGACATTTACCTTCATCGTCGCATCCATAAATCTACCGGCTAACATTTACCTTCATCGATGCATCCATAAATCTACCGTAATACATTTACCTTCATCGTCGCATCCATAAATCTACCGGATAACATATACCTTCATCGTCGCATCCATAAATCTACCTGATGACATTTACCTTCATCGTCGCATCCGTTCATGTTGCAGTAGTCAGACGAGTGACAGCATTGCAAACAGTCATCATGTCCTCTCAATGAGATACATGCCTTAAATAATGTCGCAATAAATCCAATCAAAAATACAGGTTGCAATAATATATTCACACACACTCACAATAATATATCCACACACACTCACAATAATATATCCACACATACTCTCAATAATATATCCACACACACTCACAATAATATATCCACACACACTCTCAATAATATATCCACACACACTCTCAATAATATATCCACACACACTCTAAATAATATATCCACTCACACTGATATATCGACACACACTCTCAATACTATATCCACACACACTCTCAATAATATATCCACACACACTCACAATAATATATCCACACACACTCACAATAATATATCCACACACACTCACAATAATATATCCACACACATTCTCAATAATATATCCACACACACTCACAATAAAATTTCCACACACACTCCCAATAATATATCCACACACATTCTCAATAATATATCCACACACACTCACAATAATATATCCACACATACGCACGCCACGCAATCGCACGTGAACACGCACACGCATACCAACACACGCACGCACACACGCACGCACGCACACACACGCACGCACACACACACGCATGCACGCACGCACGCACGCACGCACGCACACACACAATTTACCTCCGGTTTGATGCAGCCAGACCTGTACAACTTCGTGAGATGGGGTTTCGTATAGCTCTCCACGTAGCATACCTGGTTCAGATAAAACCCAATATAACACATAACATGTATTGGAAAATGGCACCCAACATATAACTGCCCAACAAAAGCTTCGAGGACCTAGTTCCTGTAACCAGTATTTAGAAAATGTACTATATGGACATATAAACTAAGCTGTAACAACGTCGTAAAACTCTGGAATTGCTATGATCAACATTGAATACAACAACATTGCGTTACGTTATTGGTTACACATATGCCTTGGATACGTGTTCAGACACAGTTTTTAGATAAAGATTCCAATATCGGTATTTATAAACCTATATACGACAAATTATTCAACAAGACAATGAATGTTACAACCCCAACTGTCGCGTGTTCGGTGTTTTAATACTTCGTGTATACACCCTAACGACACACTCTGGAGAACTGAACCATCCTACTGTGTTGACGAAATAAATACCCCTGAGATGAGTGAATATACGCAATATCCATGCGTTTATCTGGTGAGGGTATCACCTGATTAGATTACGTCATTTCTTAGCAAGCCCTGAGGTTAAATATACGGATTTGCAGAATACATTTTATCTTGGAGTTTGATTTTATAAACGGGAATTTCCCTTATAGAGCATTATAAGCTACCAATGTCACATAGCTTCCAGGTACATATTCCTTATAGAGCATTATAAGCTACCAATGTAACCTAGCTGACAGGTACATATTCCCTTATAGAGCATTATAAGCTACCAATGCCACATAGCTTCCAGGTACATATTCCCTTATAGAGCATTATAAGCTACCAATGCCACATAGCTTCCGGGTACATATTCCCTTATAGAGCATTATAAGCTACCAATGCCACATAGCTTCCGGGTACATATTCCCTTATAGAGCATTATAAGCTGACAATGCCACATAGCTGACAGGTACATATTCCCTTATAGAGCATTATAAGCTACCAATGTCACCTAGCTGACAGGTACATATTCCCTTATAGAGCATTATAAGCTACCAATGTCACATAGCTTACAGGTACATATTCCCTTATAGAGCATTATAAGCTACCAATGTCACATAGCTTCCAGGTACATATTCCCTTATAGAGCATTATAAGCTACCAATGCCACATAGCTTACAGATACATATTCAGTAATATAGCACAAAGTCCATTGTGAAAGAGGCCCCAACTACACAGTAGTCAATAGTGTTTCATGTTGCTACACTCAAGATTATAATATATATATATAGGATACTACTTTCAGTCTAATCTACACTGTAGTACTATCATGAATGCATTTAACATTTATAGTGTCTCAATAAGGTTGGAAACAAGATTCAGAAAATAGTCTATAAGTACGATAATTAATTTAAGTATACACCTCATTACTGGAGCAAGTGTAGCGAGATATACAAACCTCATTACTGTAGGTGTAGCGAGATATACACACCTCATTACTGTAGTAGGTGTAGCGAGATATACAAACCACATTATAGGAGCAAGAATAGCGAGATATACAAACCTCATTACTGTAGGTGTAGCGAGATATACACACCTCACTACTGTAGCAGGTGTAGCGAGATATACAAACCTCACTACTGTAGTAGGTGTAGCGAGATATACAAACCTCACTACTGTAGCAGGTGTAGCGAGATATACAAACCTCATTACTGTAGCAAGTGTAGCGAGATATACAAACCTCATTACTGTAGGTGTAGCGAGATATACAAACCTCATTACTGGAGTAGGTGTAGCGAGATCTACACACCGCATTACTGGAGTAGGTGTAGCGAGATATACACACCTCATTACTGGAGCAAGAATAGCGAGATATACAAACCTCATTACTGGAGCAGGTGTAGCGAGATATACAAACCTCATTACTGGAGCAGGTGTAGCGAGATATACAAACCTCATTACTGGAGAAAGTGTAGCGAGATATACAAACCTCATTACTGGAGCAGGTGTAGCGAGATATACACACCTCATTACTGGAGAAAGTGTAGCGAGATATACAAACCTCATTACTGTAGCAAGAATAGCGAGATATACGCACCTCATTACTGTAGCAGGTGTAGCGAGATATACAAACCTCATTACTGGAGAAAGTGTAGCGAGATATACAAACCTCATTATTGTAGTAGGTGTAGCGAGATATACAAACCTCATTACTGTAGGTGTAGCGAGATATACAAACCTCATTACTGGAGTAGGTGTAGCGAGATATACAAACCTCATTACTGGAGTAGGTGTAGCGAGATATACAAACCTCATTACTGTAGCAGGTGTAGCGAGATATACAAACCTCATTACTGGAGCAGGTGTACCGAGATATACAAACCTCATTACTGAAGTAGGTGTAGCGAGATATACAAACCTCATTACTGGAGCAGGTGTAGCGAGATATACAAACCTCATTACTGGAGCAGGTGTAGCGAGATATACAAACCTCATTACTGTAGTAGGTGTAGCGAGATATACAAACCTCATTACTGGAGCAGGTGTAGCGAGATATACAAACCTCATTACTGGAGCAGGTGTAGCGAGATATACAAACCTCATTACTGTAGTAGGTGCAGCGAGATATACAAACCTCATTACTGGAGTAGGTGTAGCGAGATATACAAACCTCATTACTGGAGTAGGTGTAGCGAGATATACAAACCTCATTACTGGAGCAGGTGTAGCGAGATATACAAACCTCATTACTGGAGTAGGTGTAGCGAGATATACAAACCGCATTACTGGAGCAGGTGTAGCGAGATATACAAATCTCATTACTGGAGTAGGTGTAGCGAGATATACAAACCTCATTACTGGAGCAGGTGTAGCGAGATATACACACTTCATTACTGTAGCAGGTGTAGCGAGATATACAAACCTCATTACTGGAGCAGGTGTAGCGAGATATACAAACCTCATTACTGTAGCAGGTGTAGCGAGATATACAAACCTCATTACTGGAGCAAGAATAGCGAGATATACAAACCTCATTACTGTAGTAGGTGTAGCGAGATATACAAACCTCATTACTGGAGTAGGTGTAGCGAGATATACAAACCTCATTACTGGAGCAAGAATAGCGAGATATACAAACCTCATTACTGGAGTAGGTGTAGCGAGATATACAAACCTCACTACTGGTGCAGGTGTAGCGAGATATACACACCTCATTACTGGAGTAGGTATACCGAGATATACAAACCTCATTACTGGAGTAGGTGTAGCGAGATATACAAACCTCATTACTGGAGCAGGTGTAGCGAGATATACAAACCTCATTACTGGAGCAGGTGTAGCGAGATATACAAACCTCATTACTGGAGTAGGTGTAGCGAGATATACAAACCTCATTACTGGAGCAGGTGTAGCGAGATATACAAACCTCATTACTAGTGCAGGTGTAGCGAGATATACACACCTCATTACTGGAGCAGGTGTAGCGAGATATACACATCTCATTACTGGAGCAGGTGTAGCGATATATACAAACCTCATTACTGGAGCAGGTGTAGCGAGATATACACACCTCATTACTGGAGCAGGTGTAGCGAGATATACAAACCTCATTACTTGAGTAGGTGTAGCGAGATATACAAACCTCATTACTGGAGCAGGTGTAGCGAGATATACACACCTCATTACTGGAGCAAGTGTAGCGAGATATACAAACCTCATTACTGGAGCAAGTGTAGCGAGATATACACACCTCATTACTGTAGTAGATGTAGCGAGATATACAAACCTCATTACTGGAGCAGGTGTAGCCAGATATACAAACCTCATTACTGGAGTAGGTGTAGCGAGATATACAAACCTCTTTCCAGGAGCAGGTGTAGCGAGATATTCACACCTCATTACTGGAGTAGGTGTAGCGAGATATACAAACCTCATTACTGGAGCAGGTGTAGCGAGATATACATACCTCATTACTGGAGTAGGTGTAGCGAGATATACAAACCTCTTTCCAGGAGCAGGTGTAGCGAGATATTCACACCTCATTACTGGAGTAGGTGTAGCGAGATATACAAACCTCATTACTGGAGCAGGTGTAGCGAGATATACATACCTCATTACTGGAGTAGGTGTAGCGAGATATACAAACCTCTTTCCAGGAGCAGGTGTAGCGAGATATTCACACCTCATTACTGGAGTAGGTGTAGCGAGATATACAAACCTCATTACTGGAGCAGGTGTAGCGAGATATACATACCTCATTACTGGAGTAGGTGTAGCGAGATATACAAACCTCTTTCC
The DNA here is from genome assembly GCA_014843695.1 of Archivesica marissinica. NCBI lineage: Eukaryota > Metazoa > Mollusca > Bivalvia > Venerida > Vesicomyidae > Archivesica > Archivesica marissinica. Next base: position 1,623,921 of record CM026393.1, read on the forward strand.
AGGAGCAGGTGTAGCGAGATATTCACACCTCATTACTGGAGTAGGTGTAGCGAGATATACAAACCTCATTACTGGAGCAGGTGTAGCGAGATATACAAACCTCATTACTGTAGTAGGTGTAGCGAGATATACAAACCTCACTACTGGAGTAGGTGTAGCGAGATATTCACACCTCATTACTGGAGTAGGTGTAGCGAGATATACAAACCTCATTACTGGAGCAAGAATAGCGAGATATACAAACCTCATTACTGGAGCAAGAATAGCGAGATAAATAAACCTCATTACTGGAGCAAGAATAGCGAGATATACAAACCTCATTACTCGAACAAGTGGTGACTTTATCGCAGTATTTGAGATGAGGAATGTCTCGGCAGTTAAAGCATCGTATCCCACCTGTATAAGTTTACTAATCAATCTGGATAATAATTAATTTAGAATACTGTATACCGAATTGAGAGTTTCCAAAGTGTGTTACCTGGCTTGTCATTAATATGTTGGAATAATCCATGTAAATTGTATACAATACTGCGGCAATTTTACTAATACAATTCATGTGTAATTAACTAAATATTACTTCTAAAGTATCTCCTATACTGTTATATGGGACAGAAATGTGGGGCCTTGTAAATATTAAATTCGGTTGTTTTTATTGGTTGACAGGTAATTACGTGTGGCGTCCGTGGTCCAGTGGTAGCGCGTCGGATTTGGAATCGAACGATCCCGGGTTCGATACTCGGCCAGGCCACGTATGTAGTGTCATTGCGCAAGGCACCTCACACACATTGCTTAGTACTGGTTAATCGCTTAGGTCGGCTAAGCCTGCCCTGGAAAACATGTCTATGTCCCCGCGAGGGGTTTGACATTAAAGGAACATACATACAATAGTATTCAAACTGAAGTATGTTCGGCGGATAATGATATCCAAACGGAAGAATGTTCGGCGGATAATGATATCCAAACGGAAGAATGTTCGGCGGATAATGGTATCCAAACGGAAGTATGTTCGGCGGATAATGATATCCAAACGGAAGAATGTTCGGCGGATAATGATATCCAAACGGAAGAATGTTCGGCGGATAATGATATCCAAACGGAAGTATGTTCGGCGGATAATGATATCCAAACGGAAGTATGTTCGGCGGATAATGGTATCCAAACGGAAGAATGTTCGGCGGATAATGATATCCAAACGGAAGTATGTTCGGCGGATAATGGTATCCAAACGGAAGAATGTTCGGCGGATAATGATATCCAAACTGAAGAATGTTCGGCGGATAATGATATCCAAACTGAAGAATGTTCGGCGGATAATGATATCCAAACTGAAGAATGTTCGGCGGATAATGATATTCAACCTGAAGTATGTTCGGCGGATAATGGTATTCAAACGGAAGCATGTTCAGCGGATAATGATATTCAACATGAAGTATGTTCGGCGGATAATGGTATCCAAACTGAAGTATGTTCGGCGGATAATGGTATCCAAACGGAAGAATGTTCGGCGGATAATGGTATCCAAACTGAAGAATGTTCGGCGGATAATGATATCCAAACGGAAGAATGTTCGGCGGATAATGATATCCAAACGGAAGAATGTTCGGCGGATAATGATATCCAAACGAAAGAATGTTCGGCGGATAATGATATCCAAACGGAAGTATGTTCGGCGGATAATGGTATCCAAACGGAAGAATGTTCGGCGGATAATGATATCCAAACTGAAGAATGTTCGGCGGATAATGATATCCAAACTGAAGAATGTTCGGCGGATAATGATATCCAAACTGAAGAATGTTCGGCGGATAATGATATTCAACCTGAAGTATGTTCGGCGGATAATGGTATTCAAACGGAAGCATGTTCAGCGGATAATGATATTCAACATGAAGTATGTTCGGCGGATAATGGTATACAAACTGAAGTATGTTCGGCGGATAATGGTATCCAAACGGAAGAATGTTCGGCGGATAATGGTATCCAAACTGAAGAATGTTCGGCGGATAATGGTATCCAAACGGAAGAATGTTCGGCGGATAATGGTATCCAAACGGAAGTATGTTCGGCGGATAATGGTATCCAAACGGAAGAATGTTCGGCGGATAATGGTATCCAAACTGAAGAATGTTCGGCGGATAATGGTATCCAAACGGAAGAATGTTCAGCGGATAATGATATTCAACCTGAAGTATGTTCGGCGGATAATGGTATTCAACCTGAAGTATGTTAGGCGGATAATGAGTAGGATAATATTAACATCAAACCAGTGTTATTGTTCGTCTCAACAGCAGTTGTTGGTGCTTCTGTAGTCGTAGGTGTTGTTGTTGTCGTAAGTGTTGTTGTTGTTGTCGTAGGTGTTGTTGTTGCTATGGTGGTGGTGGTGGTGGTGGTGGTGGTGGTGGTGGTGGTGGTGGTAGACGTCGTTGCGATTGGCATCTGACAAACTGAATATTATTGCCATTATTATGGTATAAAGTCCATATAAAGCACAATCACGTGATACATGACTACTGCTGCAAAATCATACACAATACGCAGACAGTAAACTTTGTAAAATATGGATGTGTTCAGTACGTCATCATGTGATTTTCGGATAATATAATTCAATGAAAATTCCATATTATTTGAGCACAATTCGTGTTATTATTTATAGCTATGAACGTTATAGGACACTAGCACATGAATATACATCGTTATAGGACACTAGCACATGAACATACAACGTTATAGGACACTAGCACATGAATATACAACGTTATAGGACACTAGCACATGAATATACATCGTTATAGGACACTAGCACATGAATATACATCGTTATAGGACACTAGCACGTGAATATACAACGTTATAGGACACTAACACATGAATATACAACGTTATAGGACACTAGCACATGAATATACATCGATATAGGACACTAGCACATGAATATACAACGTTATAGGACACTAGCACATGAATATACAACGTTATAGGACACTAGCACATGAATATATATCGTTATTGGACACTAGCACATGAATATACAACGTTATAGGACACTAGCACATGAATATACAACGTTATAGGACACTAGCACACATGAATATACATCGTTATAGGACACTAGCACATGAATATACAACGTTATAGGACACTAGCACATGAATATACATCGTTATAGGACACTAGCACATGGATATACAACGTTATAGGACACTAGCACATGAATATACAACGCTATTGGACACTAGCACGTGAATATACAACGTTATAGGACACTATCACATGAATATACAACGTTATAGGACACTAGCACATGAATATACAACGTTATAGGATACTAGCACGTAAATATACAACGTTATAGGACACTAGCACGTGAATATACAACGTTATAGGACACTAGCACGTGAATATACAACGTTATAGGACACTAGCACGTGAATATACAACGTTATAGGACACTAACACATGAATATACAACGTTATAGGACACTAGCACATGAATATACATCGATATAGGACACTAGCACATGAATATACAACGTTATAGGACACTAGCACATGAATATACAACGTTGTAGGACACTAGCACATGAATATACAACGTTATAGGACACTAGCACGTGAATATACAACGTTATAGGACACTAGCACATGAAGATACAACGTTATAGGACACTAGCACATGAATATACAACGTTATAGAACACTAGCACATGAATATACAACGTTATATGACACTAGCACGTGAATATACAACGCTATAGGACACTAGCACATGAATATACAACGTTATATGACACTAGCACATGAATATACAACGTTGTAGGACACTAGCACATGAATATACAACGTTGTAGGACATTAGTACATGAATATACAACGCTATAGGACACTAGCACATGAATATACAACGTTATAGGACACTAGCACATGAATATACATCGTTATAGGACACTAGCACATGAATATACAACGTTATAGGACACTAGCACATGAATATACAACGTTATAGGACACTAGCACATGAATATACATCGTTATAGGACACTAGCACATGAATATACAACGTTATAGGACACTAGCCCATGAATATACATCGTTATAGGACACTAACAAGCGAACATACAACGTTATAGGACACTAGCACATGAATATACAACGTTGTAGGACACTAGCACATGAATATACAACGTTATAGGACACTAGCACGTGAATATACAACGTTATAGGACACTAGCACATGAATATACATCGTTATAGGACACTAGCACATGAATATACAACGTTATAGGACACTAGCCCATGAATATACATCGTTATATGACACTAACAAGCGAATATACAACGTTATAGCACACTAGCACATGAATATACAACGTTATAGGACACTAGCACATGAATATACAACGTTATAGAACACTAGCACATGAATATACAACGTTATATGACACTAGCACGTGAATATACAACGTTATAGGACACTAGCACATGAATATACAACGTTATAGGACACTAGCACATGAATATACAACGTTGTAGGACACTAGCACATGAATATACAACGTTATAGGACACTAGCACATGAATATACAACGTTGTAGGACACTAGCACATGAATATACAACGTTATAGGACACTAGCACATGAATATACATCGTTATAGGACACTAGCACATGAAGATACAACGTTATAGGACACTAGCACGTGAATATACAACGTTATAGGACACTAGCACATGCATATACATCGTTATAGGACACTAGCACATGAATACACAACGTTATAGGACACTAGCCCATGAATATACATCGTTATAGGACACTAACAAGCGAATATACAACGTTATAGCACACTAGCACATGAATATACAACGTTATAGGACACTAGCACATGAATATACAACGTTATAGAACACTAGTACATGAATACACAACGTTATAGGACACTAGCACGTGAATATACAACGTTATAGGACACTAGCACATGAATATACAACGTTATAGGACACTAGCACATGAATATACAACGTTATAGGACACTAGCACATGAATATACAACGTTATAGGACACTAGCACATGAATATACATGCATTATGATCATAATTTAATCAATATCGAAACTGGGGATGTCGAAGTATTTCATGATAGGAAGTTATCAAGCTGTCTTGCGAAAGGTCGATGGTTCTACCCTAATGTCCGTGGGTGTCTGAAATACCGTGGCACCAGGGTCTTCCTGTACCAATACTAGCTGGAGAGTCGCTCTATGACCTAATCTGGTGAGGCTATAATTCCCCCAGAACAATCAAATATCGTAACTATAAATCCCCAGAACAATCAAGTATCGCAACTATACATCCCCAGAACAATCAAGTATCGCAACTATACATCCCCAGAACAATCAAGTATCGCAACTATACATCCCCAGAACAATCAAGTATCGCAACTATACATCCCCAGAACAATCAAGTATCGCAACTATACATCCCCAGAACAATCAAGTATCGCAACTATACATCCCCAGAACAATCAAGTATCGCAACTATACATCCCCAGAACAATCAAGTATCGCAACTATACATCCCCAGAACAATCAAGTATCGTAACTATACATCCCCAGAACAATCAAGTATCGTAACTATACATCCCCAGAACAATCAAGTATCGCAACTATACATCCCCAGAACAATCAAGTATCGCAACTATATTTATTTGCTGGATTTTGTCTACCTAGAAGAGTTTAGTTTAATCATATTGTATTGCTCGATTCGTTTTACATATACAGTTGAATACAAAGCATGACAAATTAAATACATGCAAACGGGTCAGGCCACAAGTTCTAACAACATTAGTTACGGACCTTCCCGAAGAGTTGATGCATTTGAACCTACATTGTATATCATGTGAAGCTGATCTATCTTACATAATGACAAATGCGTAGCAATGTAGAGGTCGTATTTTCCAAATTAAAATGGGTTAATTACATCCCTATGCTAATGTAGCGAAGTTACATACCTTTGTCTTCTAATGCAAACTTGAGCGGGTATCCGTACGCACCAGCAGCAACCATAGACATACTGTATAACATCGCTCCAAACGGACGGCCCTGTCTATGACGTAGAATGTGAAAGGTTCCGAACTTATTACTCGTCATATTAATGTACACGATAGTGTAGTTAGAAAATGGTGCCGGAACCAGTTCCATGTGCCCTTGCTGTATGACCAGACTGCTGTTGTCAAGGATTAAGCCAGGTATGTCAGCCGTGAGGACGGTTATTGTTAAAGTAACAGGCCATATCAATGAGTGCATGAGATCAAAATCTGTTACAAATTCATACGAGCTTTGAAACTGCGATATAGCTTGAACGGTAGTCATGAATGAGTCATCGTAAATGCTGCTGTTGAAATAGTAACCATACTGGATGACACTTATAGGTTTGTCAGCTAGTATCACTGTAGGCTGAGAGGCTCTAGTTGTGTAGTAGTTCTGGTTCATTATCATGTCATGTTTGGTGGTTCCAGTGGTACTTTGCACTGCTGTTACGTTCTCGACATTATAAATACGATATTGGTAATACACCATCGGGTACAGCACTGGTACAATGTACTTCTTTGGCCAAAACTCTGTGGGGATCATTTGTTCCACTATGTACTGGTAGTCCCCTGTGTGTGGAGGAATTTTACACGCGCCAGATCCCGAGAAAACTGCAACTGGCTTGTTACTAGATATAATAGAGTTACTCATATCGTATGCTGCTGTATACAGGTATGTGTTGTATTCATTAATAGTAACTGACTTTCTTGTTTTGACAGTGTCATAGTGCCTTATGACCATATCCACCCTCGTGTTATTGTACATAGCAACTAGCAGGAACTCGCTAGAGGCGCCAGAGTAAGGTTCGCAAGATGATAACACGTACTTTGTTGAGAGGGCGTTAACTGGTAATGCCATAAATCCTTCCACGGCGTCGTGTGCATGGTGGGTTAGCACGGTAACGGAGCACGGTTCATCTGACGTTATCTCAATGCCTTTTTTCTTAAGACTGCTCGTACTTCCTGATCCAAAGTGCATGATTGAGCTTGATTAGTTAACTTGAATATGATCTGTGACGGTGAATGACTGTTTGAAGTGTAGATCCGGCGCTCGTATGGTAACGTTGGTAACGTTCAGAGTGCGTACAGTGGTTATATGGAGAACGATTCTGTTTGGTACGCTAAAACTTTCTGGTACCCCTATCATAAAACGTGTTCCGGTGGTGGCTGCAATACAAACGGTGCGCAGAAACATCGACTCACATAGAGGTATTGTTAATTAAATATATTCACATACTTTGCGGAATATTACACGATACTCAATAGGTGTGTGCTCTATCAAATACACACACACACACCACCCTACACGATACTCAATAGGTGTGTGCTGTATCAAATACACACACCACCCTACACGATACCCAATAGGTCTGTGCTGTATCAACTACACACCCCACCCTACACGATACTCAATATGTTTGTGCTATATCAAATACACACACCACCCTCCCCATTGTCAAGCATGGGTTCAATGCAGGCTACGGTACTCTCTTGATACGCAATGAAAACGTATAGTAATTATATTATAATTTAGCAACATTTTCTCGCTCCCGCTTGCTCGTTATAACAGAACATACTGCATATTGATATTATTACCCTGTTATTATTACCCTGTTATTATTACCCTGCTATTATTACCCTGTTATTTGGCATGACACCGAGTAACTGCTAACAGTGATACAGCATGATATAACGCGTTAACGATAGAGGCAGTGACGAAACATACAATTGGCAGTCATCTTGGGACAATTGGCAGTAATCCCTAACCGATATAACATGGCATTCTTGGCCGAGAGGCTAACGGCAACCTATCTATCACCCACTGTGTCCGAGCCATACCCAAGAAATTACATACGTAAGACAGAAATGTACCTACACGTGCTTGTACAATTACTGTCCGTCTGTCCGTGCACTCCAAGCACCAGTAGCAACATCAACTATAATACATTAATTGTATAAACATAAATATTATAATATATGTTCTTAAACATACCGCGTGATATTGACATAACGCGGTAAACACCCATTTTCAAAACAAGGTAAATAGCCCCACCTACCATTCTTTTCATTGGGTCAGTGTTTTACACAGAAAGATAAACAGTTGTCGATAACCAAGAAATCGTCAACTGTCAACGTAAATAGTAAATAAACGACTTATGAATTAACTGCTTACCTGCCTGAATATCAAGTTCCATTTTTAAATTATCTTCAATGTGAAAACATGTTCCAAATGTCTTTCATTTATCGTTATGCTCCTTACTGTATTGTACACACCTCTTAAACAAAATATGTGCACACATCTCCCGTTCACACATCTCCCGTTCACACATCTCCCGTTCACACCTCCTGTTCACACATCTCCCGTTCACACATCTCCCGTTCACACATCTCCCGTTCACACATCTCCCGTTCACAAATCTCCCGTTCACACAACTCCCGTTCACACATCTCCTGAGTGCACTAACAGCTCAAACTTTACTACCAGGAAACAACAATCTGTCTTTTTGAACAAAATAAAGGTGTGTGTGTTTTTACGTTTATTTATCGTCGCTACCGGTTGCCCATATGAGCGACGCCTCCTGAAGAGATTAGTCGTTTTAGATTTGTGGATGATAGTGCAATGATACAGACAGACCCATTCCAGAATCTCCTCTGGTTCTTTTACGTGCATGATGTAAAGCACAGACACGAGACCTCGGTTTTACGTCCCATCTGAAAGACTGTTCATTTTTATTATGGTCAGACGGGGGATCGTTACCACTGGACTACAGATCCGTCTGTAATAAAGGTGTTATCCTAACTAACAGTACAGCAATATATAGCAGCGACAGTAAGATTCCAATAAGGTCACGATCTGGAGAGGTTGGGGGAGGGGGGTATCCGGAGCAGCAACATCACAGGGTTTCGTTTCTCAGTTTCGTTTTGTCTCTTCCTTTTATATCAAAACGAAAGATTCCAACACAATCGTAAATTTCCGAACGTTTTTGTTGCATGTTTTATTTCCTTCTTGTGCTTAAACTCGCTTTATAACATTATAAAATATGTCATACTAAACAATACTTGTAATGTAACCTGTCATAACAGAATATGTGTGTATGTAATTGTATTGAAGGTAAGGGATTCGAATAAGTTACTATGTAATGTTTTCTCAATCCTAACTGTGCTATTGCAACTATTCCTATGTTATGTACCATTCGTGAATAAAATATTAATTTATTAATAAATAAACTAAACTACCTTTTCTATGTGAAAACATGTTTCAAATGTCTTTCATATATCGTTATGCCCATGGCTATGTCCGTCTGCAATGTCTTTCATATATAGTTATGCCCATGGCTATGTCCGTCTGCTATGTCTTTCATATATAGTTATGCCCATGGCTATGTCCGTCTGCAATGTCTTTCATATATAGTTATGCCCATGGCTATGTCCGTCTGCAATGTCTTTCATATATCGTTATGCCCATGGCTATGTCCGTCTGCTATGTATTTCATATAGCATTATGCCCATGGCTATGTCCGTCTGCTATGTCTTTCATATATCGTTATGCCCATGGCTATGTCCGTCTGCTATGTCTTTCATATATAGTTATGCCCATGGCTATGTCCGTCTGCTATGTATTTCATATATCGTTATGCCCATGGCTATGTCCGTCTGCTATGTATTTTATATATCGTTATGCCCATGGCTATGTCCGTCGGCTATGCCTTTCATATATCGTTATGCCAATGGCTATGTCCGTCTGCTATGTCTTTCATATATCGTTATGCCCATGGCAATGTCCGTCTGCAATGTCTTTCATATATCGTTATGCCCATGGCTATGTCCGTCTGCTATGTATTTCATATATAGTTATGCCCATGGCTATGTCCGTCTGCAATGTCTTTCATATATCGTTATGCCCATGGCTATGTCCGTCTGCAATGTCTTTCATATATAGTTATGCCCATGGCTATGTCCGTCTGCTATGTCTTTCATATATCGTTATGCCCATGGCTATGTCCGTCTGCTATGACTTTCATATATCGTTATGCCCATGGCTATGTCCGTCTGCTATGTATTTCATATATCGTTATGCACATGGCTATGTCCGTCTGCTATGTATTTCATATATAGTTATGCCCATGGCTATGTCCGTCTGCTATTTATTTCATATATCGTTATGCACATGGCTATGTCCGTCTGCAATGTCTTTCATATATAGTTATGCCCATGGCTATGTCCGTCTGCTATGTATTTCATATAGCATTATGCCCATGGCTATGTCCGTCTGCTATGTATTTCATATATCGTTATGCCGATGGCTATGTCTGTCTGCTATGTCTTTCATATATCGGTATGCCCATGGTTATGTCCGTCTGCTATGTATTTCATATATCGTTATGCCCATGGCTATGTCCGTCTGCTATGTCTTTCATATATCGTTATGCCCATGGCTATGTCAGTCTGTAATGTCTTTCATATATCGTTATGCCCATGGCAATGTCAGTCTGCAATGTCTTTCATATATCGTTATGCCCATGGCTATGTCCGTCTGCAATGTCTTTCATATATCGTTATGCCCATGGCTGTGTCCGTCTGCTATGTCTTTCATATATCGTTATATCCATGGCTATGTCCGTCTGCAATGTCTTTCATATATAGTTATGCCCATGGCTATGTCCGTCTGATATGTATTTCATATATCGTTATGCTCATGGCTATGTCCGTCTGATATGTATTTTATATATCGTTATGCCCATGGCTATGTCCGTCTGCTATGTATTTCATATATCGTTATGCCCACGGCTATGTCGGTCTGCAATGTCTTTCATATATAGTTATGCCCATGGCAATGTCCGTCTGCTATGTATTTCATATATCGTTATGCCCATGGCTATGTCCGTCTGCTATGTATTTCATATATAGTTATGCCCATGGCTATGTCCGTCTGCTATGTCTTTCATATATCGTTATGCCCATGGCAATGTCCGTCTGCAATGTCTTTCATATATAGTTATGCCCATGGCTATGTCCGTCTGCAATGTCTTTCATATATCGTTATGCCCATGGCTATGTCCGTCTGCAATGTCTTTCATATATCGTTATGCCCACGACAATGTCCGTCTGCAATGTCTTTCATATATCGTTATGCCCATGGCTATGTCCGTCTGCAATGTCTTTCATATATCGTTATGCCCATGGCTATGTCCGTCTGCTATGTCTTTCATATATCGGTATGCCCATGGTTATGTCCGTCTGCTATGTCTTTCATATATCGTTATGCCCATGGCAATGTCCGTCTGCAATGTCTTTCATATATCGTTATGCCCATGGCTATGTCCGTCTGCTATGTATTTCATATATAGTTATGCGCATGGCTATGTCCGTCTGCTATGTATTTCATATAGCATTATGCCCATGGCTATGTCCGTCTGCTATGTCTTTCATATATCGTTATGCCCATGGCTATGTCCGTCTGCTATGCCTTTCATATATAGTTATGCCCATGGCTATGTCCGTCTGCTATGTATTTCATATATCGTTATGCCCATGGCTATGTCCGTCTGCTATGTATTTTATATATCGTTATGCCCATGGCTATGTCCGTCGGCTATGCCTTTCATATATCGTTATGCCCATGGCTATGTCCGTCTGCTATGTCTTTCATATATCGTTATGCCCATGGCAATGTCCGTCTGCAATGTCTTTCATATATCGTTATGCCCATGGCTATGTCCGTCTGCTATGTATTTCATATATAGTTATGCCCATGGCTATGTCCGTCTGCTATGTCTTTCATATATCGTTATGCCCATGGCTATGTCCGTCTGCTATGTCTTTCATATATCGTATGCCCATGGCTATGTCCGTCTGCTATGTCTTTCATATATCGTTATGCCCATGGCTATGTCCGTCTGCTATGTCTTTCATATATCGTTATGCCCATGGCTATGTCCGTCTGCTATGTCTTTCATATATCGTTATGCCCATGGCTATGTCCGTCTGCTATGTCTTTCATATATAGTTATGCCCATGGCTATGTCCGTCTGCAATGTCTTTCATATATCGTTATGCCCATGGCTATGTCCGTCTGCTATGTCTTTCATATATCGTTATGCCCATGGCTATGTCCGTCTGCTATGTCTTTCATATATCGTTATGCCCATGGCTATGTCCGTCTGCTATGTCTTTCATATATCGTTATGCCCATGGCTATGTCCGTCTGCTATGTCTTTCATATATCGTTATGCCCATGGCTATGTCCGTCTGCTATGTCTTTCATATATCGTTATGCCCATGGCTATGTCCGTCTGCAATGTCTTTCATATATAGTTATGCCCATGGCTATGTCCGTCTGCTATGTATTTCATATATCGTTATGCCCATGGCTATGTCCGTCTGCTATGTCTTTCATATATAGTTATGCCCATGGCTATGTCCGTCTGCTATGTCTTTCATATATCGTTATGCCCATGGCTATGTCAGTCTGTAATGTCTTTCATATATCGTTATGCCCATGGCAATGTCAGTCTGCAATGTCTTTCATATATCGTTATGCCCATGGCTATGTCCGTCTGCAATGTCTTTCATATATCGGTATGCCCATGGCTGTGTCCGTCTGCTATGTCTTTCATATATCGTTATATCCATGGCTATGTCCGTCTGCAATGTCTTTCATATATAGTTATGCCCATGGCTATGTCCGTCTGATATGTATTTCATATATCGTTATGCTCATGGCTATGTCCGTCTGATATGTATTTTATATATCGTTATGCCCATGGCTATGTCCGTCTGCTATGTATTTCATATATCGTTATGCCCACGGCTATGTCGGTCTGCAATGTCTTTCATATATAGTTATGCCCATGGCAATGTCCGTCTGCTATGTATTTCATATATCGTTATGCCCATGGCTATGTCCGTCTGCTATGTATTTCATATATAGTTATGCCCATGGCTATGTCCGTCTGCTATGTCTTTCATATATCGTTATGCCCATGGCAATGTCCGTCTGCAATGTCTTTCATATATAGTTATGCCCATGGCTATGTCCGTCTGCAATGTCTTTCATATATCGTTATGCCCATGGCTATGTCCGTCTGCAATGTCTTTCATATATCGTTATGCCCACGACAATGTCCGTCTGCAATGTCTTTCATATATCGTTATGCCCATGGCTATGTCCGTCTGCAATGTCTTTCATATATCGTTATGCCCATGGCTATGTCCGTCTGCTATGTCTTTCATATATCGGTATGCCCATGGTTATGTCCGTCTGCTATGTCTTTCATATATCGTTATGCCCATGGCAATGTCCGTCTGCAATGTCTTTCATATATCGTTATGCCCATGGCTATGTCCGTCTGCTATGTATTTCATATATAGTTATGCGCATGGCTATGTCCGTCTGCTATGTATTTCATATAGCATTATGCCCATGGCTATGTCCGTCTGCTATGTCTTTCATATATCGTTATGCCCATGGCTATGTCCGTCTGCTATGCCTTTCATATATAGTTATGCCCATGGCTATGTCCGTCTGCTATGTATTTCATATATCGTTATGCCCATGGCTATGTCCGTCTGCTATGTATTTTATATATCGTTATGCCCATGGCTATGTCCGTCGGCTATGCCTTTCATATATCGTTATGCCCATGGCTATGTCCGTCTGCTATGTCTTTCATATATCGTTATGCCCATGGCAATGTCCGTCTGCAATGTCTTTCATATATCGTTATGCCCATGGCTATGTCCGTCTTCTATGTATTTCATATATAGTTATGCCCATGGCTATGTCCGTCTGCTATGTCTTTCATATATCGTTATGCCCATGGCTATGTCCGTCTGCTATGTCTTTCATATATCGTATGCCTGCATGGCTATGTCCGTCTGCTATGTCTTTCATATATCGTTATGCCCATGGCTATGTCCGTCTGCTATGTCTTTCATATATCGTTATGCCCATGGCTATGTCCGTCTGCTATGTCTTTCATATATAGTTATGCCCATGGCTATGTCCGTCTGCTATGTCTTTCATATATAGTTATGCCCATGGCTATGTCCGTCTGCTATGACTTTCATATATCGTTATGCCCATGGCTATGTCCGTCTGCTATGTATTTCATATATCGTTATGCCCATGGCTATGTCCGTCTGCTATTTCTTTCATATATCGTTATGCCCATGGCTATGTCCGTCTGCATGTCTTTCATATATCGTTCCCATGGCATGTCCGTCTGCAATGTCTTTCATATATCGTTATGCCCATGGCTATGTCCGTCTGCAATGTCTTTCATATATCGTTATATTCATGGCTATGTCCGTCTGCAATGTCTTTCATATATAGTTATATGCCCATGGCTATGTCCGTCTGCAATGTCTTTCATATATCGTTATGCCCATGGCTATGTCCGTCTGCAATGTCTTTCATATATCGTTATGCCCATGGCAATGTCCGTCTGCAATGTCTTTCATATATCGTATGCCCATGGCTATATCCTCTGCTATGTCTTTCATATATCGTTATGCCCATGGCTATGTCCTCTGCTATGTCTTTCATATATCGTTATGTTCATGGCTATGTCCGTCTGCAATGTCTTTCATATATCGTTATGCCCATGGCAATGTCAGTCTGCAATGTCTTTCATATATCGTTATGCCCATGGCTATGTCCGTCTGCAATGTCTTTCATATATCGTTATGTCCATGGCTATGTCCGTCTGTTATGTCTTTCATATATCTTTATATTCATGGCTATGTCCGTCTGCTATGTATTTCATATATAATTATGCCCATGGCTATGTCCGTCTGCTATGTCTTTCATATATCGTTATGCCCATGGCTATGTCCGTCTGCTATGTCTTTCATATATCGTTATACCCATGGCTATGTCTGTCTGCTATGTATTTCATATATAGTTATGCCCATGGCTATGTCCGTCTGCTATGTCTTTCATATATAGTTATGCCCATGGCTATGTCCGTCTGCTATGACTTTCATATATCGTTATGCCCATGGCTATGTCCGTCTGCTATGTATTTCATATATCGTTATGCCCATGACTATGTCCGTCTGCTATTTCTTTCATATATCGTTATGCCCATGGCTATGTCCGTCTGCAATGTCTTTCATATATCGTTATGCCCATGGCAATGTCAGTCTGCAATGTCTTTCATATATCGTTATGCCCATGGCTATGTCCGTCTGCAATGTCTTTCATATATCGTTATATTCATGGCTATGTCCGTCTGCAATGTCTTTCATATATAGTTATGCCCATGGCTATGTCCGTCTGCAATGTCTTTCATATATCGTTATGCCCATGGCTATGTCCGTCTGCAATGTCTTTCATATATCGTTATGCCCATGGCAATGTCCGTCTGCAATGTCTTTCATATATCGGTATGCCCATGGCTATATCCTCTGCTATGTCTTTCATATATCGTTATGCCCATGGCTATGTCCTCTGCTATGTCTTTCATATATCGTTATGTTCATGGCTATGTCCGTCTGCAATGTCTTTCATATATCGTTATGCCCATGGCTATGTCCGTCTGCAATGTCTTTCATATATCGTTATGCCCATGGCTATGTCCGTCTGCAATGTCTTTCATATATCGTTATGTCCATGGCTATGTCCGTCTGCTATGTCTTTCATATATCTTTATATTCATGGCTATGTCCGTCTGCTATGTATTTCATATATAATTATGCCCATGGCTATGTCCGTCTGCTATGTCTTTCATATATCGTTATGCCCATGGCTATGTCCGTCTGCTATGTCTTTCATATATCGTTATGCCCATGGCTATGTCCGTCTGCTATGTCTTTCATATATCGTTATGCCCATGGCTATGTCCGTCTGCTATGTCTTTCATATATCTTTATGCCCATGGCTATGTCTGTCTGCTATGTATTTCATATATAGTTATGCCCATGGCTATGTCCGTCTGCTATGTCTTTCATATATAGTTATGCCCATGGCTATGTCCGTCTGCTATGACTTTCATATATCGTTATGCCCATGGCTATGTCCGTCTGCTATGTATTTCATATATCGTTATGCCCATGGCTATGTCCGTCTGCTATTTCTTTCATATATCGTTATGCCCATGGCTATGTCCGTCTGCAATGTCTTTCATATATCGTTATGCCCATGGCAATGTCAGTCTGCAATGTCTTTCATATATCGTTATGCCCATGGCTATGTCCGTCTGCAATGTCTTTCATATATCGGTATGCCCATGGCTGTGTCCGTCTGCTATGTCTTTCATATATCGTTATATCCATGGCTATGTCCGTCTGCAATGTCTTTCATATATAGTTATGCCCATGGCTATGTCCGTCTGCAATGTCTTTCATATATCGTTATGCCCATGGCAATGTCCGTCTGCAATGTATTTCATATATAGTTATGCCCATGGCTATGTCCGTCTGCAATGTCTTTCATATATCGTTATGCCCATGGCAATGTCCGTCTGCAATGTCTTTCATATATCGTTATGTCCATGGCTATGTCCGTCTGCAATGTCTTTCATATATCGGTATGCCCATGGCTATATCCTCTGCTATGTCTTTCATATATCGTTATGCCCATGGCTATGTCCTCTGCTATGTCTTTCATATATCGTTATGTTCATGGCTATGTCCGTCTGCAATGTCTTTCATATATCGTTATGCCCATGGCTATGTCCGTCTGCAATGTCTTTCATATATCGTTATGCACATGGCTATGTCCGTCTGCAATGTCTTTCATATATCGTTATGTCCATGGCTATGTCCGTCTGCTATGTCTTTCATATATCTTTATATTCATGGCTATGTCCGTCTGCTATGTATTTCATATATAATTATGCCCATGGCTATGTCCGTCTGCTATGTCTTTCATATATCGTTATGCCCATGGCTATGTCCGTCTGCTATGTCTTTCATATATCGTTATGCCCATGGCTATGTCCGTCTGCTATGTCTTTCATATATCGTTATGCCCATGGCTATGTCTGTCTGCTATGTATTTCATATATAGTTATGCCCATGGCTATGTCCGTCTGCTATGTCTTTCATATATAGTTATGCCCATGGCTATGTCCGTCTGCTATGACTTTCATATATCGTTATGCCCATGGCTATGTCCGTCTGCTATGTATTTCATATATCGTTATGCCCATGGCTATGTCCGTCTGCTATTTCTTTCATATATCGTTATGCCCATGGCTATGTCCGTCTGCAATGTCTTTCATATATCGTTATGCCCATGGCAATGTCAGTCTGCAATGTCTTTCATATATCGTTATGCCCATGGCTATGACCGTCTGCAATGTCTTTCATATATCGTTATGCCCATGGCTATGTCCGTCTGCTATGTCTTTCATATATCGTTATATCCATGGCTATGTCCGTCTGCAATGTCTTTCATATATAGTTATGCCCATGGCTATGTCCGTCTGCAATGTCTTTCATATATCGTTATGCCCATGGCAATGTCCGTCTGCAATGTCTTTCATATATAGTTATGCCCATGGCTATGTCCGTCTGCAATGTCTTTCATATATCGTTATGCCCATGGCAATGTCCGTCTGCAATGTCTTTCATATATCGTTATGCCCATGGATATGTCCGTCTGCAATGTCTTTCATATATCGGTATGCCCATGGCTATATCCTCTGCTATGTCTTTCATATATCGTTATGCCCATGGCTATGTCCTCTGCTATGTCTTTCATATATCGTTATGTTCATGGCTATGTCCGTCTGCAATGTCTTTCATATATCGTTATGCCCATGGCTATGTCCGTCTGCAATGTCTTTCATATATCGTTATGCCCATGGCTATGTCCGTCTGCAATGTCTTTCATATATCGTTATTTCCATGGCTATGTCCGTCTGCTATGTCTTTCATATATCTTTATATTCATGGCTATGTCCGTCTGCAATGTCTTTCATATATCGTTCTGCCCATGGCTATGTCCGTCTGCTATGTATTTCATATATAGTTATGCCCATGGCTATGTCCGTCTGCTATGTCTTTCATATATCGTTATGCCCATGGCAATGTCCGTCTGCAATGTCTTTCATATATAGTTATGCCCATGGCTATGTCCGTCTGCTATGTCTTTCATATATCGTTATGCCCATGGCAATGTCCGTCTGCAATGTCTTTCATATATAGTTATGACCATGGCTATGTCCGTCTGCTATGTCTTTCATATATCGTTATGCCCATGGCAATGTCCGTCTGCAATGTCTTTCATATATAGTTATGCCCATGGCTAAGTCCGTCTGCTATATATTTTATATATCGATATGCCCATGGCTATGTCCGCCTGCTATTTCTTTCATATATCGTTATGCCCATGGCTATGTCCGTCTGCAATGTCTTTCATATATCGTTATGCTCATGGCTATGTCCGTCTGCTATGTCTTTCATATATCGTTATGCCCATGGCTATGTCCGCCTGCTATTTCTTTCATATATCGTTATGCCCATGGCTATGTCCGTCTGCTATGTCTTTCATATATCGTTATGCCCATGGCTATGTACGTCTGCTATGTCTTTCATATATCGTTATGCCCATGGCTATGTCCGCCTGCTATTTCTTTCATATATCGTTATGCCCATGGCTATGTCCGTCTGCTATGTCTTTCATATATCGTTATGCCCATGGCTATGTCCGCCTGCTATTTCTTTCATATATCGTTATGCCCATGGCTATGTCCGTCTGCTATGTCTTTCATATATCGTTATGGCCATGTCTATGTCCGTCTGCTATGTCTTTCATATATCGTTATGCCCATGGCTATGTCCGTCTGCAATGTCTTTCATATATAGTTATGCCCATGGCTATGTCCGTCTGCTATGTCTTTCATATATCGTTATACCCATGGCTATGTCCGTCTGCAATGTCTTTCATATATCGTTATGCCCATGGCTATGTCCCTCTGCTATGTATTTCATATATCGTTATGCCCATGGCTATGTCCCTCTGCTATGTATTTCATATATCGTTATGCCCATTGCTATGTCCGCCTGCTATCTGCACTTTTATGAATGAAACTGTTTTGACCATATAATCTGGTTACTACTTACTTCCGGTAGCTGCCAAATATGGACATTAAATAAGAGGTCCGAAGCATACATTTTCTATTGACAATTTTTGGGGAAAGTATTGTTTTCCAAAGTTAATATTTTTGGTTTGAGACTAGTTGATGTTCATATCTCTGGAACTTTCTGCTGTGATGTGCGTGTGTACCCGCGTTATATTATCCATAAAGAGTAGGCCACGGTAGGCCTAAACAGTTATTTACAACTAAACTGCTGTTCCCTGATGCATGATTAAAAGAATTAACATAATTAAGTGGCATTTACTTGTGTAGAATTTCTACTATATAGATTAAGCTCTATACAATAATAGTCAGATCATTTTAGTAAACACCCAAATCAGGGTATCGAACATTTCCAGTGGTATATCCGGAAGTGACGTATACCTGACTGTTGACAAGATGGCGTCAACACTATGATATTAAACACAAGTAATTCCCAATAGTAATTATTCTGTGTGACTTTGTAATATTGAACGCTAACAGCTTTATCTTGTGACATCATTCATGGAAAGGAATGTACATAAGCTCTAGACTTATTTTCCAGTCCATCACCCTATATATCCTGCCAATTGTATTGATCTCGAACTCTACAAGCAGCATAAAACTCTATATGATTCCTGTCATAGGTGAATCCTATCCCTTCCCGACATGGGGGAATCCTATCCCTTCCTGTCATGGGGAATCCTATCCCTTCTGACTTGGACGAATCCTATCTCTTCCTGACATGGGAGAATCCTATCTCTTCCTGACATGGGGGAATCCTATCCCTTCTGACATGGGGGAATCCTATCCCTTCCTGTCATGGGGGAATCCTATCCCTTCCCGACATGGGGGAATCCTATCCCTTCCCGACATGGGGGAATCCTATCCCTTCTGAAATGGGGGAATCCTATCCATTCCTGTCATGGGGGAATCCTATCCCTTCCTGATATGGGGGAATCCTATCCCTTCCCGACATGGGGGAATCCTATCCATTCCCGACATGGGGGAATCCTATCCCTTCCTGACATGGGGGAATCCTATCCCTTCCTGACATGGGGGAATCCTATCCCTTCTGACATGGGGGAATCCTATCCATTCCTGTCATGGGGGAATCCTATCCCTTCCTGACATGGGGGAATCCTATCCCTTCTGACATGGGGGAATCCTATCCATTCCTGACATGGGGGAATCCTATCCCTTCCTGACATGGGGAATCCTATCCATTCCCGACATGGGGGAATCCTATCCCTTCCTGACATGGGGGAATCCTATCCCTTCTGACATGGGGGAATCCTATCCCTTCCTGACATGGGGGAATCCTATCCTTCCGACATGGGGGAATCCTATCCCTTCTGACATGGGGGAATCCTATCCCTTCTGACATGGGGGAATCCTATCCTTCTGCATGGGGAATCCTATCCTTCCGACATGGGGGAATCCTATCCATTCCGCATGGGGGAATCCTATCCCTTCCTGTCATGGGGGAATCCTATCCCTTCTGACATGGGGGAATCCTATCCCTTCCCGACATGGGGGAATCCTATCCATTCCCGACATGGGTGAATCCTATCCCTTCCTGACATGGGGGAATCCTATCCATTCCCGACATGGGTGAATCCTATCCCTTCCTGTCATAGGTGAATCCTATCCCTTCCCGACATGGGGGAATCCTATCCCTTCCTGACATGGGGGAATCCTATCCCTTCCCGACATGGGGGAATCCTATCCCTTCCCGACATGGGGGAATCCTATCCCTTCCTGTCATGGGGGAATCCTATCCCTTCCTGTCATGGGGGAATCCTATCCCTTCCTGTCATGGGGGAATCCTATCCCTTCCTGCCATGGGGGAATCCTATCCCTTCCTGTCATGGGGGAATCCTATCCCTTCCCGACATGGGGGAATCCTATCCCTTCCTGTCATGGGGAATCCTATCCCTTCTGACTTGGACGAATCCTATCCTTCCTGACATGGGGAATCCTATCTCTTCCTGACATGGGGGAATCCTATCCCTTCTGACATGGGGGAATCCTATCCCTTCCTGTCATGGGGGAATCCTATCCCTTCCCGACATGGGGGAATCCTATCCCTTCCCGACATGGGGGAATCCTATCCCTTCTGAAATGGGGGAATCCTATCCATTCCTGTCATGGGGGAATCCTATCCCTTCCTGATATGGGGGAATCCTATCCCTTCCCGACATGGGGGAATCCTATCCATTCCCGACATGGGGGAATCCTATCCCTTCCTGACATGGGGGAATCCTATCCCTTCTTGACATGGGGGAATCCTATCCCTTCTGACATGGGGGAATCCTATCCATTCCTGTCATGGGGGAATCCTATCCCTTCCTGACATGGGGGAATCCTATCCTTCCTGCATGGGGAATCCTATCCCTTCCTGACATGGGGGAATCCTATCCCTTCTGACATGGGGGAATCCTATCCCTTCCGACATGGGGGAATCCTATCCTTCCTGCATGGGGGAATCCTATCCCTTCCTGACATGGGGGAATCCTATCCTTCCTGACATGGGGGAATCCTATCCTTCCCGCATGGGGGAATCCTATCCCTTCTGACATGGGGGAATCCTATCCCTTCTGACATGGGGAATCCTATCCCTTCTGCATGGGGGAATCCTATCCTCCTGCATGGGGGAATCCTATCCTTCCGACATGGGGGAATCCTATCCCTTCCTGTCATGGGGGAATCCTATCCCTTCCTGTCATGGGGGATCCCTTCCTGTCATGGGGGAATCCTATCCCTTCCTGACATGGGGGAATCCTATCCCTTCTGACATGGGGGAATCCTATCCCTTCCTGACATGGGGGAATCCTATCCCTTCTGACATGGGGGAATCCTATCCCTTCCTGTCATGGGGTTTTTTGTGGGGAATCCTATCCCTTCTGACATGGGGGAATCTATCCCTTCCTGACATGGGGGAATCCTATCCCTGCCTGACATGGGGGAATCCTATCCCTTCTGACATGGGGGAATCCTATCCCTTCCTGTCATGGGGGAATCCTATCCCTTCCTGTCATGGGGGAATCCTATCCCTTCCTGACATGGGGGAATCCTATCCCTTCTGACATGGGGGAATCCTATCCCTTCTGACATGGGGGAATCCTATCCCTTCTGCTGGGGGCGACATGGGGGAATCCTATCCCTCCTGTCATGGGGGAATCCTATCCCTTCCTGACATGGGGGAATCCTATCCCTTCTGACATGGGGAATCCTATCCCTTCTGACATGGGGGAATCCTATCCCTTCCTGTCATGGGGGAATCCTATCCTTCCTGTCATGGGGGAATCCTATCACTTCCCGACATGGGGGAATCCTATCCCTTCCTGTCATGGGGGAATCCTGTCCCTTCCCGACATGGGGGAATCCTATCCCTTCCCGACATGGGGGAATCATATCCCTTCCCGACATGGGGGAATCCTGTCCCTTCCTGTCATGGGGGAATCCTATCTCTTCCCGACATGGGGGAATCCTGTCCCTTCCTGTCATGGGGGAATCCTATCCCTTCCCGACATGGGGGAATCCTATCCCTTCCTGACATGGGGGAATCCTATCCCTTCCTGACATGGGGGAATCTAAACGTGAAAGTTGAAGCTTCCTCTGGTAATCTAAATAGGCTACTCTACGGCAATGAAGACAAGCAAGACAAACGTAAAAGATATATGAATGTATATATATATATAATTATGCTATACGTACACGTGTGTTTAGTGTATGTCTCCACTCCATGTTTCTATAGTGTCGTTCGTGTACTGTGTAGATAAAGACAGCAGATAAGAATTGTTGAAATATGATTTCATCTTTAACATCACGTGTAGTGATGTATATATTGCAAGCTGTACGAAGTGCCTGTATGTTTACAGTTGCGGTTCATAAATATTGTCTCAAATGTCTGTATACAGGTGCAGTTCATAAGTATTGTCCGACGTGTATGTATACAGGTGCAGTTCATATGTATTGTCGGACGTGTCTGTATAGTGTATATAGATGCATTGCATAAAAGTTACAGTAAGAAGAATTGTTCTACGAGATAAGATATGCATGTATATTGTTGAGGTCGAATGTAGTCCTGCTAACTCACAGGACAAAGTACATTCCAGTTATGGATCCCTGTCCTTAAACGGGAAGAAGATGAAGACGAAGAACTAATATAGTGCATTGTTCTTTTTTGTAAAAATGCATTTTCATGACAGGCCGTTTGCAATTTTTGTGTTTTTCGAGAAATTAATTGACTTGAGTATAGTCTGCAGATAAACGATGTGATATAAGAAGGTGGGTATACTGTGATATTTGGCGGAGGAATTGTAACAAAATGATGTAATAAAAGGGTTTATAATGCACTATTTGTGAGCTATAGTGCACTATCATTGACAGCTCCATTTATATTATTATACATTCTATGTACATGAATACTGTCCGAATAGCGCAGTGGTTAGCGCGCTAGCTTCTCACCAATGCAACCCGGGTTCGATTCTCGGACCGGGAAGTATGTGAGATGGTACGGAAAGGTTGATTTTCTCCGGGTACGCCGGTTTACCCCCACACGAATGACCACATATACGCTTTCATCCGCGCCAACGAAAGTGCATAAGTTGTTAGAATTGCTTCGCAATCGTTGTAAAATAAATTATATTTAAACATACACTGCTCAAAACAATTAAAGGATCACTTTTTATAATGACTCTACAGTCATCATTTTGGTATCGACATATATATTGTCCATTACTATGCGCTAATACATGTCTCTTATGAATACGCACGGGTAAATCAAACGGTTTGCTAGTCAAGAAGCTCGTACAAATTGTTATTGAAATCAATACCCCTATAAATTGGCCTGATTTGTGGTATGGGAGTCAATTGCCATCTTTCGTTATAGTGATCAGTAGTTTAATCATATTTTTGATTGCATTCTATATATACAATGTACAATACAAAACAAATGAACAAACTTGTATAACTATCCATAATGCATGATTCGTGGCATTGTTTGCTCAACATTATATGTTGAAGCAAATGGGTTGGGCCACAAGTTTTAACAACATTAGTTACGGCCCTCCCCATAAGACTAGATTGTAATTAACAAAGAGACTGAATACAAGAGTTGTGCTAGTACTTTACTACATTTAATGATACTAATAGAAAAAGGGTAAAATGATTAAGAGAATAAGCAACATTTTAGATAATAACAATTTAGAAACAAAAAACAACAATAAACAAATCACAAAAAAAAAAGTTTAGGAAATGTAACTGTAATAACTACTCCAATCAAGTGTCCCACCATACAACGTTACCCAGCCAGCCACACCCGTCACCACACCCTAACATAGATCGTCACAAGAGAACAGCCTATATATATATACAGATCATGTGGTTATTTGCTCGAAGTGTTTAGTCGTTTTAATATATGTTTGAACTTGTGTGAAAATATATTCATTTTCATTGTCCGCTAAGTTTTCGAAGCCTAACAGTAGTTTTCTTGTATTTAAGGGATGATAAGTACGTGTGTTTACGAATAGTACGCGTCTGGAATTTACATAGAATAGACAGCGAAATAGATAGTGCTCCGCATCCTCATTTTCGTTAAGTTCACACAAGCATTTTGGACTATCGCGCAAATGATGTTGATTTCATACATATTTTGAAGATACCACTACAAGTCAAATCTGCATATTGTTAGATAGATCTAGCATCATTAATTGTCTCATTCCCATTTTCTACTCTGCTAGCCAATTCCATATATCATCATATTCCATTACATATTAAATATAGTTTCTCTATTTTTCAGCTTTTACATTACTATATTATTCCAATGTGCAGTTCTCACTTATAGTGCTATCTTTTGATTGCATTTGATTGTATATATGTTGAGGGCCTCATGGTAGATTAACTTTTGTTAAATGAGTACTCTCGTTAAATAAAGTCTTTATTATTATTATTATTATTATTATTATTATTATTATTATAAAGATCTGAATGCAAGTTGCTACAAGAATTTCGAATGCGAGCATGATATACTTGCTGACGTCGAGTTCCAGATTTAAAAAATGATGGTACTATTGGTGGTTTGAAGATTT
Organism: Archivesica marissinica; assembly: GCA_014843695.1. NCBI lineage: Eukaryota > Metazoa > Mollusca > Bivalvia > Venerida > Vesicomyidae > Archivesica > Archivesica marissinica. The sequence continues at coordinate 1,649,165 of CM026393.1, forward strand.
CTTTCAACCTCCCTTTAAATGAAGACAATGTATTTATATTACGAATATTAATATCCAATTCATTCCACAGTTTTATTGACGATGGTAATACAGATTTTGAATAAATTTCAGTTCGCCTTACTAAAGTAACACAATCTGTATTGTTTCTTAAGTTGTACGGATTTACTTCGTCAACAGTTGTTGGAAATAAGTCAGTTATGTAGCTTGGTACGTTATCGTGTATATGTTTATGAACTAAAATTATTTTTTGCATTTTTCTGCGATCAGAGAGTGAAACCCAGCCAATTTCTTGAAGAAGTTTCTCAATGGAAACTGATCTTGTAAGTCCCGTGACTATTCTAGCAGCTTCATATTGAATTTTATCTAGAGATTCTTTTTCATATAATGTACAACTATCCCAGACTATGGACGCATATTCTAAAATAGGTCGGAGATAAGAAATGTATATTTGATTAAGAGTTTGGAGTTATAATTTAAATTTTAACATTCTCATTGATCCTAGTGTTTTTGAAGCGGAAGTAGTAATGTTTGATATATGCTTGTGCCACGTACCGTCTTCACTAAGTGTAACTCCGAGATGCTTGTGGTGATTTACGTAATCTAACTGCGTATTTTCGAAGAATAGCACTGGTCGATTAACGTTACCTAGTGATAAGAACATAACTTCTGTTTTTGCTGGATTGAATTGAACAAGCCATTGTTTAGACCATTTTGATATTATAATTAGATCATGATTCAGTGAAGCTTCTATAACATTTGAGTCGTTGGATGTCATTGCCAAGGAACTATCATCAGCAAATAATCTTGTTAGACTATAAAGAGATTCAGCAATGTCATTGACGTATATTATAAAAAGTAAGGGTCCCAAGACAGAGCCTTGTGGTACACCAGCATTAAGACATTTTTCATTAGAGAATGCAGATCCAACAAAAACCTTTTGTCGCCGTTCATTAAGATAGCTAGATAACCACTTGATTATGTTTCCCGAAATGCCATACTGTCGAAGTTTGAAAAGAAGACCTTTGTGCCAAACTCGGTCAAATGCCTTACTAATATCACAGAATATAATACAAGTTGATTTACGTTCATCAAAGGCCTTACAAATTTGGTTGTAAATGTCAATTAACTGATACACGGTAGTGTCCCGGGAGGAAGCCCGATTGTCTTTTGTATATTAGTTCATTCTCGTGCAAATAGTTATATAAATATTTGAACATAACTCGTTCCATTACTTTTCCTACGCAACTAATTAAGGAGATAGGTCTATAGTTTGATGGAATATCGCGGTCACCCTTTTTGAACAGTGGCATGACATTTGCACTTTTCCAGCTAGCTGGATAAGTCTGTTCTTGTATTGACCTATTAAAAAGTATACAAAGCGGGCGACTTATAGTGCGAGAGGTTTCTTTAAGCATAGGATGGCTAATTTCATCTGGCCCACTGGATTTTTTTACTATTAAATTTGATAAGATGTAGGTAATGTCTTGTTCAGTGATGACTATATTTGTGATTGATGAATCTGTTTTTAAACTAAAATTTGGCAGAAGTGACGTAATACCATAAGCTAAGGCGATTGATTTTTACTGTCACAGTTGATAAATAAATATAGCTATATTCGACATAGTACATAACAAAATAAAAAGTGGAAATATATTGTGAATATACGTTAATTGGACTAGCGTGTTAAATATTTGGAATATTACGATGGATAATATGGGAATAGAGGAAAACAAAACTGACAGGTTAGTGGATGAAAACAAAAATGGCGTCCCACTCGTTTTCATGAGAGAGCGAGAACTTTTTGGTACGAGAAAACCCAACCCAAACGAGTGGCTAAAACATGTTGAACTATATGAAGCGATTGCCACTATAATAGAACCATCTCACATTACCGGACTTCAAAGAGTTGGCGGTATGTGGCGAATATACTTGGATAACCTAGAAGACAAAGCTACTTTGATGGCCAAAGGGGTACCATTAAGGGGGAAACAGATTCCGGTATTAAGAACCAATCCCTACCGCTTTGACAACGAGAATACGACACTAGTGCGTATTAAAAACATTCCTCTGTCAGTGGAAGATGCAAACATCACGAGAACTCTGACCTTGATGGGCATTGAAATTATAAATATATATAGAGACAAATTGAGAATAAATGGCAAACTGACCAACTGTGAAACAGGCGACCGTATGTATGTTATTAAAACGTCTACCATAAAAGAATCCCTACCAAACGTCATGTCCTTTGGGAGGTTCACCGGCAGGGTTTTACACTACGGACAGGTGAAACGTGAGCCTGCAAAACTAAAACAGTGCTCAAAATGCTTGCAAGAGGGCCATACATTTAAAGAATGCCAAAATGATTGGAAGTGTACCAATTGTAAAGAAACTGGACATAAACGTACTGAATGTACGGTAGATTTATCAGAAATCTCCCCTTCGGGTGACTCGTCTGACTCTGATGATGAATCATACTTTGCATCCAGCAATGAACCAGCCGTGAAATCGAACATTCCTGAGAACAAAGGAAAACATGAAAACAGTACTGAAAACTCCAGGCTTAACAGTAAGCCGAAGGAAAAATACATGCGCAAACAAAAGAGAAAGTCAAGACATCTAACTGGACAACCATCAATTGACAGTTTCATTACTACTGATCGTAACAGTAATGAAACACCGAACAAAGGAAGGCTCGTGGATCCAGCGAACAGATCACCACCTACGCCAATCGATAGGCTACAAAGCAAGAAATGCAAGAGTGACACATAGCTTGCCATGATATAATGCACGACTATTCGATGCAACTGTATTTTCGTCATATGGACAATGATTCTAGGACACGGACTATCTTACACGTACCGGACCTGCAATTAATGTTGCACTTTATACCGCTGATGCGGAACATAACTATATATGGTTGTATGTTAGCATATGCACTTACGCTGCTGGTGCGGAATTATTCAACATGAAATATGTAAAACAATAAATATTACTATTTTAATTATTCAAGAAGAAAACATACCTGTTGTATACATAAAACGTTGATATGTGAATATATTTTATATCAGTATGTTCATAGTAGATGTGAACTATGTATATGAATGATCAAATACATATGTATATAATTATGATAAGAAATATACGCATGCAAGACATATATATATAATTATCGCAAATACATCATTCATATTATCGTATAAGAAACCAATTATATGTCTGCCACTACCAATCAATGCATGTTCTAAAATTGCAATATTGTTGTTGTACTATGATAACAGTGAAACTATCACATACGTAGTAGTACATACATGTATTCTGATCATATATAAATGACTACACTTACAAACTTTTAGGCATCTACTATTACTATTTTGAAACTGTTCATATACCTGTTATTCATATGAATTGTCAAATTTTGTATGACATATTCGTTTACTATTTTTATTATGCACTAGCTGATTTTACTTCACCTCTGAAGAACAACAAATGTGCACTTGATTCAAGGCGGATACGTTTCATTTTGTCTGCTCTTGTTTCGTCGCGTTAAGAATGACATCGTTAGTGACTTGTGTCCCGTTATTAGTCTACATGATTTAACAGATTTTATTGAAACACACTTTTACAGAACAGAATTTTTTTTAATTTTATACCGTATTATACAGTTAGTTAATCATGCATTGCGTGGTAGTATAGCTACAGATATTTCGAGAATTGTTGTACATTTTATGCGCGATTCAACCAAGCCTATAATTGATCACCTGACAAGAAACATATTCTTGTGTGTTTTACGTTTATTTATTGTCGCTACCGGTTGCCCATATGAGCGACGCCTCCTGAAGATATTAGTCATTTTAGATTTTGGAGGATAGTGCATGATACAGACAGAGACCCATTCCAGAGTCTCCTCTGGTTCTTTTACGTGCACGGTGTAAAGCACCGACACGAGACCTCGGTTTAACGTCCCATCTGAAAGACTGTTAATTGTATTAGGGTCAGACGGGGGATCGAACCATATTCATTCAGGTAGGCTTAGTTATACACTATTTTAATTCATGCATATCGCGTTCATTTATAGCTATAGCCAAGCGTCTTATTAAATTAAGTAATACACTGATACTGGTGCACTGTATATATACATGTATATATTATTTTATAACGATTGACATTGTTTTGTTTGCAGAAATACTCTTATGTAATGGCATGCTGTTAATAATAGCACACTGCACTCTCAATAATAGGTATAAAATTAATAATATATATTCCTCTTCATGACAAATGAAATGGTAAGCTGAAACCCTATACACTTGAGTTCTTTAAACTGTCAAGGCTTACGGGATATTTCTAAGAGAAGCAGATTAACACAGTGGATAAGAGAACTGAAAATCGACATTTTATTTTTACATGAACCCCATTTTACTCCAGATCTGTCAATCAAATTAAATTCTGAATTTGACCATTTCTGTCCATTCATTTGGATCTAGTAATAGCAGAGGTGTATCTATATTTTTTAATAAAGATAGGCAAATAAACATACTAGATTGCGAGACTGACAAGCAAGGAAGATACATTATCATTAATGCAGAAATAAATAAGACAGTTATTACATTCATCAATGTATACGCACCAAACGATAACATTTCGAGAAATAATTTTTTGTTGATTTCGGAGATGAATTGAATAAAAATGCACAAGGCTTAAAAATACTAGGTGGAGATTTTAACGATACCTTAAGCTAAAACGACAGACTAACACAGTCCAAAAACAAGAATAAACCAGTTGAATCATTAATAAAATTAATAAAAACAAACAGACTAAATGATATATGAAAAAATGGAAACCAAGATAAAGACCAATATACATGGAAAAGAAAAAGGAAAACAGAAAAAAGTAGAATTGATTATTGGCTTATAGACTGTAATATAATACCTCTAGTAAACAAATGTGATATTTGGCCAGCGCAGATTCAATATACAGATCACTTAACAATATCTTTGAAATTAAGTATACCTACTAGTCGTGGATTTTGGAAAATGAATAATTCCTTCCTAACAGATAATGAATATATAATAACAATTAAAACCGCAATCACTTCAATATTAAATGATCTTAAATATCAAGAAGTATCACATCGGACGACATGGGAATTCATAAAGATTGAAATCAAACAAGTATCAATAGCATTTGCAAAAATGAAAGCAAAAAATCAACGAAATTGTTTATCAATGCTAGAAAATAAACTTTGTTAACTATTCAAACACAGAACGAAACACTCTTAAAAGAAATTAAATATACTGAGGCCGAAATTGAAAATATTTATATTGTAAAAGCAAAAGGTGCCCAAATAAGATCCAGACTACAAGTTATAGAAGAAGGTGAACGAAATTCGAAATATTTCCACTCATTAGAAAACTCCCGTCAAACAAGAAAACTCCTTAATTCCTTAAACGTTGATGGTAACACTATAGACAATTTTAAAGACATACTTGAAGAAGAAGTTAAATTTTATGAAACTTTATACACATCAACAATAACAGACATTGATGTTAATGAATATTTAAATAATACAAGTTTTACCAACATTTTAAACAACAGTGATGCAGATTTATGTGAAGGACTAATAACAGTAAATGAATGTGCACAAGCTTTAAGAGAAATGAAAAACAATAAAAGTCCAGGTAATGATGGAATATCTACTGAATTTTATAAAATCTTTTGGAACCAAATAAAAGATCTTGTTATTTATAGTTTCAATGAGAGTTATTTAAACAATGAATTATTATTAACACAATGCGAAAGCATTATCTCATTGTTATGCAAAAAAAGGTGATCCAACCAATATCGAGAATTTGAGACCTATTTCGCTTGTAAATACAGATTATAAATTATTAACAAAAATTTTAGCACATCGTTTACAAAGAGTATTGCCAAACATTATTGAATCAAATTATAGGTCAACAGGGATATATAAAAAATAGATACATAGGTTTTAGCATTAGACAGATACAAGATATTATTGACTATACTGAACAACTTGATATAGATGGTACTCTCCTATTCCTTGATTTTAGAAAAGCCTTTGATACTATCGAATGAGAATTTCTTTTTGAAACGTTACGACATTTCGGATTTAAAAACGGATTTTTAAGTTGGATTGGTACCATATGCAACAACATTTCTTCTCGAATTATTAACAATGGTTGGATGTCAAGGTCATTCCAGTTAACAAGAGGAGTACGTCAAGGTTGTCCTCTAAGTTCACTACTATGTATAACTGTGGCAGAAGTTTTAGCATATAGGATAAGAAACAATGAAAACATATGTGGTATTTGTGTAACCGTAAATACAAGAGAACATCATTTAAAAATCACGCAATTGGCCTATGATACAACACTCTTTCTCCGTGATGAAACAGATATATCAAATGCATTAGATTCAATTGACTGCTTTGGTAATTACGCCGGTCTAAGATTAAATATTAATAAAACAGAAGGCATCTGGATTGGCAAATCCAAAATTTCTGACAAAACTCCTTGTAATATTAAATGGTCCAAAACGGTTAAAGCGTTAGGTATTTATTTTAGCACTGGTGCTACGGAGTGTGAACAACTTAATTGGGATATAAAAATTGAAAACTGCAGAAAAACCATTAACATTTGGAAAAAAAGAAATTTAACCATGTATGGAAAAATAACCGTAATTAAATCCATCCTACTACCAAAATTCACATATATTATGCAATCATCATACGTACCTATGAATAAACTAAATGAAGTAAATCTAATGTTCTACCAATATCTTTGGAATGATAAACGGGAAAAAATAAAAAGAAGCACTTTAATAATTAATACATGCACAAACGGTGGGCTTTATGATAAATCTACAATCCTATTGTATGTTAAACATAAAATGGGTGAAATCCCTACTAAATACGGAACAAGCACATTGGAAACTTATCCCAAGATATCATCTAGATACGTTTGGATCCAATTTTTTAGTATAGTTATATGAATATAGACTCTACCAAAAGCCTACCAAACTCTTTCAAAAGTCTCCCTACAGTTTACCAAGAATTACTTAAATTAATTAATAATTCGGATTACAAACCACCTAGGAATTTCTTTGAAATACGCACACAACTAATATGGGGTAACAGAGCGATTATATACAACAAGTGCCTAATATTAAAAAATTGGATTAACTCGGATATATTTTTCGTTAATGACATAATTAACAGAAATGGCATTATAGACGAACCATTCATTTTAAATAAACTAGTCAATAAAACCAACTGGATATCGGAATTAACCATAATTAGAAAATCAATTTCGCAAATATGGAAAACTGCTATGATAGCTGATGCATCTTTGAAAACAAACGTTAAGACGATGCTTAAACCGTTACCTAATATTAGACATAACTTCAACAATACGACAAACAAAGATATTTACAATTATTTTCTCAAAAACAGAACACGCTTACTGGGAAAATACACTCTCATTACATGTTCAGTGGTCACACTTTTACACAACACTTCAAAGCAGCATAGATAACAGATACAAGCAATATAAATACAAACTTATTAACAATATCTTACCAACAAGAGAACATTTATTCAAATGGAAATTAACAAATTCTCCAAACTGTTTGTTATGTAACCATGTTGATACATATGAACAATTTTTCATATCTTGCAACAGCGTGGTACCTTTTTGGCAAACAATTATGCATATACTCAAACAATGTGGAATAAATAAGAATTTTAATAGACTGCACTTGTGTTAGGTTACAAGATAGATTATTTTGAATATCGAGATATCAATTTGTTGTTCACCATAATTGGGTTTTCTATATACAAGTCTTATATTATCAGTGAAAACAGACGGAAATATGTTGATATAATGAAAATAATGAAAAGTGAAATAACAATTATGAATGAATATTCTAAACGTAACAAAAATACATTGTTCTTTAGGAAAATTGAAAATATTTTGAAATCTTAATTCAATTTATATATATCTATCTATACATTATTATAATGTACATTGCTTTTGAATGTATGATTATTGTGTTAATACATGTGTGTATTATTTTGTAAATATTTGTAAATAATGAACTGAATAAACCTT
>CM026393.1:1658290-1726348 GCA_014843695.1 Archivesica marissinica
TCATACAGCCCACCTTGATAACCATCCGTTACTTAGATTATGTCATAATACAGCACATTCTACCATCCGCTACTTAGATTATGTCATAATACAGCACATTCTACCATCCGCTACTTAGATTATGTCATAATACAGCACATTCTACCATCCGTTACTTAGATTATGTCATAATACAGCACATTCTACCATCCGCTACTTAGATTATGTCATAATACAGCACATTCTACCATCCGCTACTTAGATTATGTCATAATACAGCACATTCTACCATCCACTACTTAGATTATGTCATAATACAGCACATTCTACCATCCGCTACTTAGATTATGTCATAATACAGCACATTCTACCATCCGCTACTTAGATTATGTCATAATACAGCACATTCTATCATCCGCTACTTAGATTATGTCATAATACAGCACATTCTACCATCCGTTACTTAGATTATGTCATAATACAGCACATTCTACCATCCGCTATTTAGATTATGTCATAATACAGACATTCTACCATCCGCTACTTAGATTATGTCATAATACAGCACATTTACCACGCTACTTAGATTATGTCATAATACAGCACATTCTACCATCCGCTATTTAGATTATGTCTAAACAGCACATTCTACCATCCGCTATTAGATATGTCATAATACAGCACATTCTATATCCGCTACTTAGTTATGTCATAATACAGCACATTCTACCATCCGCTATTTAGATTATGTCATAATACAGCACATTCTACCATCCGCTACTTAGATTATGTCATAATACAGCACATTCTACCATCCGCTATTTAGATTATGTCATAATACAGCACATTCTACCATCCGCTACTTAGATTATGTCATAATACAGCACATTCTACCATCCGCTACTGAGCATATCTCGTTGTACAGCACATTCTACCATCCACTCCTAAGAATATCTCGGTGCTTTCATGCATAGATGTTTGTAATGCATTGTCACCACGCAAATTGTAATACAAATATTTAAGGTACCCCCTCCCTCAACGTTTCATATTGGTTGGAATATAATAAGCATAGTAGCCTGGGTGCCAGTCTGTCGATTCTTTTTCATTTTTTAACTTCTGGCAGAATCGGGGCAGATGTCCGCCCCTGCAAAACATAGTCGGGGCAGATGTCCGCCTTTGCAAAACAGATTGGGGGCAGATGTCCTCCCTACCCATTTTTGGAGTCGGGGCAGATGTCCATCGGGGCAAATGTCCTACAATCAAATGTAGTATATATTATAAGTCAACTTGTTTTATTTGAACAGTAAACCATGGAGTTTTGAAAGTTATTACAACTTGCATTAGGACGCACGTTGATTTTCCCAGTTATTCTTACTTTAAAATACGGATGGCAACATGTCCAAAACAGTATTTGAATATTCGGAACCACTTGACCTCTTACATGTCGTAGTGTCTGGCTCCTACACATGTTCCCTCTCATACGGTCACGTGATGGTGCGTCACGGTATGTATACACTCTCCATGCTATCCACAGATTCATTGATGTCCCACTTGCTTCCAATAATAATCATGAAATATTGATTTTTTTGAAGCATGTAGAAAATTAATGCCCTAATTGTCGTCCTAGTAGAGTATATTTGTATACAAAGATCGCGTTTATCATAGTTAATCTCAATTAAACTCCGTGTTTTCAAGAATATGAGCAAATACACAGTATCAAAATGTCAACTATGTATTGGGGATCCCAAATTACGTCACACCGTATAACATGGACAAATAAACAGGATGACCAACGTGTGTTAACATCAAATGTTCCGACAAGGGGAAGTCATGCTTTTAGTGTGAAGCTGGGACTCTTGTCTGTTTTCACGGGGTACAATTATTATTTGCAAATTTCCTCCGTTATGTGTTTCGTCAGATAGAGTGCATTGCATCAATCAATTAGTAGTGTATGCAATTGTTAGCGACTTGTCATCACCTGTCGTTGTTAATTGGGCCACAATCACAACATCCGTTAGTTTTAACATATTTTATTCTTCAATATTTACATCATTAACATTAATATACAATGACAGATGGATTTAATCGGTAGCTAAACGCTTATTTAGATTAATAAACATCTGTTCGAACCTCATGGTATGTGTGCGGCCACTCTTTTGTGCTTGAATCTTACTTGATTGAAAATTAAACAAACAGTTATATAATTTAACTGTAATTTATTCAATATTCGAATATGCGAACATTCGTTGCCATCCCTACTTTAAATGTATATCTCTTTACGTCTCGTCATTGTATATTACATTACTAACAACAATTAAAAATATCTAAATACATAAATTCAAATGTCACTCCATTCTTGGATTTTTGGAAACCTATCTCTTTAAGAGATTTTTGCACACGAGTTTCATGCAAATTAGATGTATATGAACATGTTAGAGTATATGGTATTCCATTACATACCACATTTGAGATTGCGTCCACATTAATTCAGGAAATGAGACTAATTCGAAGATTCGTGATGTCACATTTCTCTTGATGCTCATCATTTTACACCGAAGTTCAGCCGAGCGATTCCACGCAATGTTGGCTCTTCTGTTAAATCTTCACGAGCGATTCGATGCCATATATAGTGGCCACTGTTTGCATCTTCACGAGCGATTCGATGCCATATATAGTGGCCACTGTTTGCATCTTCACGAGCGATTCGATGCCATATATAGTGGCCACTGTTTGCATCTTCACGAGCGATTCGATGCCATATATAGTGGCCACTGTTTGCATCTTCACGAGCGATTCGATGCCATATATAGTGGCCACTGTTTGCATCTTCACGAGCGATTCGATGCCATATATAGTGGCCACTGTTTGCATCTTCACGAGCGATTCGATGCCATATATAGTGGCCACTGTTTGCATCTTCACGAGTGATTTGTGCCATGTTACATCTTCACGAGTGATTTGTGCCATGTTACATCTTCACCAGTGATTTGTGCCATGTTACATCTTTACCAGGGATTCGGTGCCATGTTACCTCTTTACCAGGGATTCGGTGCCATGTTACATCTTTACCAGGGATTCGGTGCCATTTTACATCTTTACCAGGGATTCGATGCAATGTTACATCTTTACCAGGGATTCGGTGCCATGTTACATCTTCACCAGGGAATCGGTGCCATGTTACATCTTCACCAGGGATTCGGTGCCATGTTACATCTTCACCAGGGATTCGATGCAATGTTACATCTTTACAAGGGATTCGGTGCAATGTTACATCTTTACCAGGGATTCGGTGCCATGTTACATCTTCACCAGGGATTCGGTGCAATGATACATCTTTACCAGGGATTCGATGCCATGTTACATCTTCACCAGGGATTCGGTGCCATGCTACATCTTCACCAGGGATTCGGTGCCATGTTACATCTTCACCAGGGATTCGGTGCCATGTTACATCTTCACCAGGGATTCGGTGCAATGTTACATCTTCACCAGGGATTCGGTGCCATGTTGCATCTTCACCAGGGATTCGGTGCTATGTTACATCTTCACCAGGGATTCGGTGCCATGTTGGCCCTAAACATAACGTGGCGGATACTACTATTTAACAATTCTGGCTTGGATGCGGCGATCCGATATCCGTCACCGGAGAGTCTGAGATATATTATTTCTAGATAAAGCACACGGACTACCTGTTAATATGATATATAATATAAATGTACACCAGTAAACCAGGGAAGAACGACACATAAATCGAACATCAACCATGTGCGTGTTTGCATTTTCTTCAGTTTAAAGCCCTATTTTGGAGATATGTGAAAGCCTGTACAAGTAAAAGTGAAGTGTTTGTTTATTATAGTGTCACCCCATTGAAAGGGTCAGCCATTACTGACTTATAAGACACCTTTTATGGACATTAGTCCTTCCCGAATCCTATCCTTGTCGGCCAGGCGCCTGGCTGATAGACAATCGGTAACCATTATTTAGCTAGCTGGCGGCTCACCAACCGGCCATATAACCATCGACCTCCCGCTCCGTAGGCGGACACATTAACCACTAGGCCACGCAGACGCATGTGACATATTCATTTGTTAATGTAGGTAGTCGTGATAGCGCAGTGGATGCGCGTTCGCTTCAGGTGCGAAAGGTCCGGAGTTCGAACCCCGCTGGAGCCGTTACGATTGTGCCCATTGGCATTTAAATTCCACGTTGCTTCTTCTCTCTCCCTTCCTTCGTGGCGATGGATTCCATCAGGAATGAGGTATATAGAGTAATTAATATAAGTTGTAAGAACTTGTTTCACAATCGGGCTAAAATATATTTGTATAAACTAATATAGGTAACCGTATCATCATTGAGGAATATGTATCCCAGCGAACAAATTACGGAAATTGTGTGCGCTTAAAGTTGATTTATTATTTATTTATGATCGACCACATGAGCGAGATAATGAGTGAGTACATGATCGACCACATGAGTGATGAAATGAGTGAGTACATGATCGACCACATGAGCGAGATAATGAGTGAGTACATGATCGACCACATGAGTGATGAAATGAGTGAGTACATGATCGACCACATGAGCGAGGAAATGAGTGAGTATAAGATCGACCACATGAGTGAGATAATGAGTGAGTACATGATCGACCACATGAGCGAGATAATGAGTGAGTACATGACCGACCACATGAGTGAAGAAATGAGTGAGTACATGATCGACCACATGAGCGAGGAAATGAGTGAGTATAAGATCGACCACATGAGTGAGTACATGATCGACCACATGAGTGAGTACATGATCGACCACATGAGTGAGTACATGGTCGACCACATGAGCGAGGAATTGAGTGAGTACATGGTCGACCACATGAGTGAGTACATGATCGACCACATGAGTGAGTACATGATCGACCACATGAGTGAGTACATGGTCGACCACATGAGTGAGTACATGGTCGACCACATGAGCGAGGAATTGAGTGAGTACATGATCGACCACATGAGTGAGTACATGATCGACCACATGAGTGAGTACATGGTCGACCACATGAGCGAGGAATTGAGTGAGTACATGGTCGACCACATGAGCGAGGAATTGAGTGAGTACATGGTCGACCACATACGCGAGGAATTGAGTGAGTACATGGTCGACCACATACGCGAGGAATTGAGTGAGTACATGGTCGACCACATACGTGAGGAATTGAGTGAGTACATGGTCGACCACATACGCGAGGAATTGAGTGAGTACATGGTCGACCACATACGCGAGGAATTGAGTGAGTACATGGTCGACCACATACGCGAGGAATTGAGTGAGTACATGGTCGACCACATACGCGAGGAATTGAGTGAGTACATGGTCGACCACATGAGTGAGGAATTGAGTGAGTACATGGTCGACCACATACGTGAGGAATTGAGTGAGTACATGGTCGACCACATACGCGAGGAATTGAGTGAGTACATGGTCGACCACATACGCGAGGAATTGAGTGAGTACATGGTCGACCACATACGCGAGGAATTGAGTGAGTACATGGTCGACCACATACGCGAGGAATTGAGTGAGTACATGGTCGACCACATACGCGAGGAATTGAGTGAGTACATGGTCGACCACATGAGTGAGGAATTGAGTGAGTACATGGTCGACCACATACGTGAGGAATTGAGTGAGTACATGGTCGACCACATGAGTGAGGAATTGAGTGAGTACATGGTCGACCACATACGCGAGGAATTGAGTGAGTACATGGTCGACCACATACGCGAGGAATTGAGTGAGTACATGGTCGACCACATACGTGAGGAATTGAGTGAGTACATGGTCGACCACATACGTGAGGAATTGAGTGAGTACATGGTCGACCACATACGTGAGGAATTGAGTGAGTACATGATCGACCACATACGTGAGGAATTGAGTGAGTACATGGTCGACCACATACGTGAGGAATTGAGTGAGTACATGATCGACCACATGAGTGAGGAATTGAGTGAGTACATGGTCGACCACATACGTGAGGAATTGAGTGAGTACATGATCGACCACATACGTGAGGAATTGAGTGAGTACATGATCGACCACATACGTGAGGAATTGAGTGAGTACATGGTCGACCACATACGTGAGGAATTGAGTGAGTACATGATCGACCACATACGCGAGGAATTGAGTGAGTACATGGTCGACCACATACGCGAGGAAATGAGTGACGCCTCTTGAAGATGTTAGTGTAGGTTTTAGAGGATAGTGCAAAGATACAGACAGTCCCGGTTTTACATTATACATTGGTTCTGACAAGGGCGCGGTATACCACCGACACGAGGGGAAATCGGTCTAAAGTCTCGACGCAAACGGCAATATTAGCCAAACTAGTACGGCATAGCCGGTGATTGAACATGCGATACCTGGCTTACGGAATAGCGGACGTTCGAACCTGCGATACCTGGCTTACGGAATAGCGGACGTTCGAACCTGCGATACCTGGCTTACGGAATAGCGGACGTTCGAACCTGCGATCCCTGGCTTACGGAATAGCGCACGTTCGAACCTGCGATACCTGGCTTACGGAATAGCGGACGTTCGAACCTGCGATCCCTGGCTTACGGATAGCGGACCTTCGAACCTGCGATCCCTGGCTTACGGAATAGCGGACGTTCGAACCTGCGATACCTGGCTTACGGAATAGCGGACGTTCGAACCTGAGATCCCTGGCTTACGGAATAGCGCACGTTCGAACCTGCGATACCTGGCTTACGGAATAGCGGACGTTCGAACCTGCGATCCCTGGCTTACGGAATAGCGCACGTTCGAACCTGCGATCCCTGGCTTACGGAATAGCGGACGTTCGAACCTGCGATACCTGGCTTACGGAATAGCGGACGTTCGAACCTGCGATCCCTGGCTTACGGAATAGCGCACGTTCGAACCTGCGATACCTGACTTACGGAATAGCGGACGTTCGAACCTGCGATCCCTGGCTTACGGAATAGCGGATGTTCGAACCTGCGATCCCTGGCTTACGGAATAGCGGGTAATCACATTGTTAGATAGATCTAGTATCATTAATTGTCTCATTCCCAGTTTCTACTCTGCTAGCCAATTCCATATATCATCATATTCCATTACATATTAAATATAGTTTCTCTATTTTTCAGCTTTTACATTACTATATTATTCCAATGTGCAGTTCTCACTTATAGTGCTATCTTTTGATTGCATTTGATTGTATATATGTTGAGGGCCTCATGGTAGATTAACTTTTGTTAAATGAGTACTCTCGTTAAATAAAGTCTTTATTATTATTATTATTATTATTGTAATTGAACTGCGATCCCTGGCTTACGGAATAGCGGGTGTTTGAACTGCGATCCCTGGCTTACGGAATAGCGGGTGTTTGAACTGCGATCCCTGGCTTACGGAATAGCTGACGTTTGAACCTGCGATCCCTGGCTTACGGAATAGCGGGCGTTCGAACCTGCGATCCATGGCTTACGGAATAGCGGGCGTTCAAACCTGCGATCCCTGGCTTACGGAATAGCGGGCGTTCGAACCTGCGATCCCTGGCTTACGGAATAGCGGGCGTTCGAACATGCAATTCCTGAATAGCTGACGTTCGAACCTGCGATTCCTGGCTTACGGAATAGCGAACCATCGAACCTGCGATCCCCGGATTACGGAATAGCGAACGATCGAGCCTGCGATCCCCGGATTACGGAATAGCGAACGATCGAGCCTGCGATCCTCGGATTACGGTATAGCGAACGATCGAGCCTTCGATCCCCGGATTACGGAATAGCGAACGATCGAGCCTTCGATCCCCGGATTACGGAATAGCGAACGATCGAGCCTGCGATCCCCGGATTACGGAATAGCGAACGATCGAGCCTGCGATCCTCGGATTACGGAATAGCGAACGATTGACTATGTGGTCCTTGGATTACGGAATAGCGAACGATCGAGCCTGCGATCCTTGGATTACGGAATAGCGAACGATTGAATCTGTGGTCCTTGGATTACGGAATAGCGAACGATTGAATCTGTGGTCCTTGGATTACGGAATAGCGAACGATTGAATCTGTGGTCCTTGGATTACGGAATAGCGAACGATTGAATATGTGGTCCTTGGATTACGAATCCATTAGCTTAACATGGGCGATCTCTATTTCAACGGACATATTGGTGTCGCATTTCAGTAGTTAATTATTATATACTGACGTAAAGAAACACCACCTAACAGAAAATACGTAACATTTGTTTCGTAACGGTATATCTATGACACACATGTCACCCTACATGCATATCTATCTATACTAGACGCACTATGTATTACTGTGAATAGACAAGCGTGGCATATCTATCTATACTAGACGCACTATGTATTACTGTGAATAGACCAGCGTGTCGTACCTATCTATGCTAGACGCACTATGTATTACTGTGAATAGACCAGCGTGTCGTACCTATCTATGCTAGACGCACTATGTATTACTGTGAATAGACCAGCGTGGCATACCTATCTATGCTAGACGCACTATGTATTACTGTGAATAAACCAGCGTGTCGTACCTATCTATGCTAGACGCACTATGTATTACTGTGAATAGACAAGCGTGGCATATCTATCTATACTAGACGCACTATGTATTACTGTGAATAGACCAGCGTGTCGTACCTATCTATGCTAGACGCACTATGTATTACTGTGAATAGACCAGCGTGTCGTACCTATCTATGCTAGACGCACTATGTATTACTGTGAATAGACCAGCGTGGCATACCTATCTATGCTAGACGCACTATGTATTACTGTGAATAAACCAGCGTGTCGTACCTATCTATGCTAGACGCACTATGTATTACTGTGAATAGACCAGCGTGGCATACCTATATATGCTAGACGCACTATGTATTACTGTGAATAGATCAGCGTGTCGTACCTATCTATGCTAGACGCACTATGTATTACTGTGAATAGACCAGCGCGTCGTACCTATCTATGCTAGACGCGCTGTGTATTACTGTGAATAGACCAGCGTGGCATACCTATCTATGTTAGACGCACTATGTATTACTGTGAATAGACCAGCGTGTCGTACCTATCTATGCTAGACGCACTATGTATTACTGTGAATAGACCAGCGTGGCATACCTATCTATGCTAGACGCACTATGTATTACTGTGAATAGACCAGCGTGTCGTACCTATCTATGCTAGACGCACTATGTATTACTGTGAATAGACCAGCGTGGCATACCTATCTATGCTAGACGCACTATGTATTACTGTGAATAGACCAGCGTGGCATACCTATCTATGCTAGATGCGCTATGTATTACTGTGAATAGACCAGCGTGTCATACCTATCTATGCTAGACGCACTATGTATTACTGTGAATAGACCAGCGTAGCATACCTATCTATGCTAGACGCGCTATGTATTACTGTGAATAGACCAGCGTGGCATACCTATCTATGCTAGACGCACTATGTATTACTGTGAATAGACCAGCGTGTCGTACCTATCTATGCTAGACACACTATGTATTACTGTGAATAGACCAGCGTGGCATACCTATCTATGCTAGACGCACTATGTATTACTGTGAATAGACCAGCGTGTCGTACCTATCTATGCTAGACGCACTATGTATTACTGTGAATAGACCAGCGTGGCATACCTATCTATGCTAGACGCACTATGTATTACTGTGAATAGACCAGCGTGTCGTACCTATCTATGCTAGACGCACTATGTATTACTGTGAATAGACCAGCGTTGCATACCTATCTATGCTAGATGCACTATGTATTACTGTGAATAGACCAGCGTGGCATACCTATATATGCTAGACGCACTATGTATTACTGTGAATAGATCAGCGTGTCGTACCTATCTATGCTAGACGCACTATGTATTACTGTGAATAGACCAGCGTGTCGTACCTATCTATGCTAGACGCGCTATGTATTACTGTGAATAGACCAGCGTGGCATACCTATCTATGCTAGACGCACTATGTATTACTGTGAATAGACCAGCGTGTCGTACCTATCTATGCTAGACACACTGTGTATTACTGTGAATAGACCAGCGTGGCATACCTATCTATGCTAGACGCGCTATGTATTACTGTGAATAGACCAGCGTGTCGTACCTATCTATGCTAGACGCGCTATGTATTACTGTGAATAGACCAGCGTGTCGTACCTATCTATGCTAGACGCGATATGTATTACTATGAATAGACCAGCGTGGCATACCTATCTATGCTAGACGCGCTATGTATTACTGTGAATAGACCAGCGTGTCGTACATATCTATGCTAGACGCGCTATGTATTACTGTGAATAGACCAGCGTGGCATACCTATCTATGCTAGACGCACTATGTATTACTGTGAATAGACCAGCGTGGCATACCTATCTATGCTAGACGCACTATGTATTACTGTGAATAGACCAGCGTGGCATACCTATCTATGCTAGACGCACTATGTATTACTGTGAATAGACCAGCGTGGCATACCTATCTATGCTAGACGCACTATGTATTACTGTGAATAGACCAGCGTGGCATACCTATCTATGCTAGACGCACTATGTATTACTGTGAATAGACCAGCGTGGCATACCTATCTATGCTAGACGCACTATGTATTATTGTGAATAGACCAGCGTGTCGTACCTATCTATGCTAGACGCGCTATGTATTACTGTGAATAGACCAGCGTGTCGTACATATCTATGCTAGACGCGCTATGTATTACTGTGAATAGACCAGCGTGGCGTACCTATCTATGCTAGACGCGCTATGTATTACTGTGAATAGACCAGCGTGTCGTACCTATCTATGCTAGACGCACTATGTATTACTGTGAATAGACCAGCGTGTCGTACCTATCTATGCTAGACGCACTATGTATTACTGTGAATAGACCAGCGTGTCGTACCTATCTATGCTTGACGCGCTATGTATTACTGTGAATAGACCAGCGTGTCGTACCTATCTATGCTAGACGCGCTATGTATTACTGTGAATAGACCAGCGTGTCGTACCTATCTATGCTAGATGCACTATGTATTACTGTGAATAGACCAGCGTGTCGTACCTATCTATGCTAGACGCACTATGTATTACTGTGAATAGACCAGCGTGTCGTACCTATCTATGCTAGACGCGCTATGTATTATTGTGAATAGACCAGCGTGTCGTACATATCTATGCTAGACGCGCTATGTATTACTGTGAATAGACCAGCGTGCATACCTATCTATGCTAGACGCGCTATGTATTACTGTGAATAGACCAGCGTGTCGTACCTATCTATGCTAGACGCACTATGTATTACTTTGAATAGACCAGCGTGTCGTACCTATCTATGCTAGACGCACTATGTATTAAAACTGTGAATAGACCAGCGTGTCGTACCTATCTATGCTAGACGCACTATGTATTACTGTGAATAGACCAGCGTGTCGTACCTATCTGTGCTAGACGCACTATGTATTACTGTGAATAGACCAGCGTGACGTACCTATCTATGCTAGACGCGCTATGTATTACTGTGAATAGACCAACGTGGCATACCTATCTATGCTACACGCACTATGCATCTAAAATACAACTAAGAGCAATTCATTTACAGAGTACTATTTCAGACAGTGCTATCTACAGAGAAGTGAGGAACAATCGACATGTGTTTCTACAATCAATAATGACTAAATGATTTTATATTGTTCTGTATTTATACAAGTATCAGCCCATGCACGAAGTGTTGACATATTGTTTTGTAATCGTGTTCCACTGCAGAATAAACCGGGAGTCGCCTTAACAGATAACACTCGTATAATGGAGAAGCATTTAAGAATCTGTTTATTTAATCGATCTCTGTAATTACACGAGCATGCAGGCTCCTTGGCCCTGGAAGTTTGTGAGATGGTACGGTGGTCGCCAGATCGGACAGGTGGGTTTTCTCCGGGTACTCGGTTTCCTCCCACACGAATGACCACATTTACACTTTCATCCGCGCCAACGAGAGTGATTAATATAAGTTGTTAGACCTTGCTTTGCAATCGTTGTAAAATAAAGTTTAAAAAGGATGGCGATTGTTTGATAGATTACAATCATAATTATATCGAGTATGTGAAACATGAAATCGCTGGTCAAACATAAGACAATGGCAGACAATAACATTGCGGTAACTTGCTTAAAGGATAAATTGCGTTGCTGTGATTTATTGACCAGTATTAATGTGTGGAGCTACAAATGCTCTTCGTTAAATATTTAGCGGTCCTGGCGAGTTTCACTCATTCTCGCAATAGTATGTGATTAATCGTTGACACTGAACTCAGTATACAAACATATTGGATTTAGCCTTAATAATAATTGATCACATTATATTGCACAGACGATGTCTACTTGTGGAGACTCCTTGGTGAAATATACACGGTAATAGCCTCGTAACTAAAGTCATTGTCAGCTATATCCCATTAGAAGCCGGCACGGTTGTGGTCTCTCTCTCTCCCTCTCTCTCTCTCTCTCCCTCTCTCTCCCTCTCTCTCCCTCTCTCTCACACGCACTCTCTCCCACTCTCTCCCTCTCTCTCCCTCTCTCTCACGCTCTCTCTCTCACCCTCTATCTCCCTCTCTCTCCCCCCGCTCTCTCTCCCTCTCGCTCGCTCGTGACAATGAATTTCATCAGGATCGAGAGAGATTAAAACTAATCTGTTCGGCTGTCCGATTAGCACATTGGTTAGCACGCTCGCTTCCCACTTATGCAACTCGGGTTCGATCCTCGGACCGGGAAGTATGTGTACGGTGGTCGCCAGATCGGACAGGTGGGTTTTCTCCGGGTACTCCGCTTTCCTCCCACACGAATGGTCACATAAACGCATTCATCCGAGCCAACGAGAGTGACAAATATAAATTGTTAAAGTTGGTTTCGCAATCGTAAAAATAAATAAAGCCTAAACAAAACAAAAACATGTTGTATGTCCTTAGCAAGCAAGGCATTTAAATTCCACCAGGAATGAGGTATCGAGATTGATTAATATATTAAGTTGTAAAAACTTATTTCGCAATCGAGCTAAAATACATTTGTATAAACTATATATTTGGTACGGTGGTCGCCAGATCGGACCGGTTTCCTCCCACATGAATGACCACATATACTCTTTCATCCGCGCCAACGAGAGTGATTAATATAAGTTGTTAAAACTTGCTTCATGCTTCATGCTTCTTGCTACACCTACCATGTTCGTATAAACTACACTACCATGTTCATATAAATTACACCTACCATGTTCATATATACTACACCTACCATGTTCGTACTAAATACACCTACCATGTTCGTATAAACTACACCTACCATGTTCATATAAACTACACCTACCATGTTCGTATAGACTACACCTACCATGTTCGTATAAACTACACCTACCATGTTCGTATAAACTACACCTACCATGTTCGTATAAACTACACCTACCATGTTCGTATAAACTACACCTACCATGTTCGTATAAACTACACCTACCATGTTCGTATAAACTACACCTACCATGTTCGTATAAACTACACCTACCATGTGCGTATAAACTACACCTACCATGTTCGTATAAACTACACCTACCATGTTCATATAAACTACACCTACCATGTTCATATAAACTACACATACCATGTTCGTACAAACTACACCTACCATGTTCGTATAAACTACACCTACCATGTTCGTATAAACTACACCTACCATGTTCATATAAACTACACCTACCATGTTCATATAAACTACACCTACCATGTTCGTATAAACTACACCTACCATGTTCATATAAACTACACCTACCATGTTCGTATAAACTACACCTACCATGTTCATATAAACTACACCTACCATGTTCATATAAACTACACCTACCAGTAGTAGTAATCTTTATTTACATCTCATCATTGTACGTACAATATTTACAATAATATTACATGTATAGTTTACATAATAAAAGTACAATGCCACTCCAACATGGAGTTATAGGAGATGAACAAAATTATACATACTCATATTTATCACAGTATGTTAGGGATAAAGCTGCAATATCCCTGCTAATCGGATATTAAAAACTGCTCTAAGACAGTTATAAAACACTGAAATACAAAATAGGTACTATTGCACACTGATTAAGAATTGGTCATATGAAATCTAACTTCGCTTTGATCAGATCATAGCGAATATGATTAGCAGTGATATTACAGACGAACTAAAAAATGCAGTTAGAGATACAAGTAATAATGACATTATTCACAAATTAAAAAATTATTTACATAATAAAAACTGACGCCTCTGTAGAATAATAAAACAGGTTTTGGCACAATTACGAATCATCTCTTGGTTTGAAAACAGGAAACAATATTTATCATAATCAGACATTGAGTAGAAATTGATATTACACGCATATGACTTTGAGAATAATTCTTGTCTTAAATCATTGTAAACTGGACACTTAAATATTACATGCATCTCATTTTCAATAGTAGCAGTATCACAAAACGGACAAATCCTAGATTCCTCTGGCAAACCTTCATACCGACCAATCTCTATCCTAATGGGGGCAATCCCCAGTCGAAATTTGCAAAAAGCAGAACGATGTCTGGGTGGTAATACAATTTTGCAATATTGCTCTGCAATATAGTCAGTTTTAAACAAATTATATACTCTCAATTTATTCCGCCCGCGTCCAGAAGGACCTATGACATTGTTTATCTTGGCTGACCAAGAGTTTATATACTTATCATATGCTTTGACCTCTATATTATGTGTGAAAGAACGAGATATGGGATTAGCAAAGCTAGTGTACGTAGGAAAATCATTAGCCTCATAATAGCTCTTAACCTTAAAATGCCAATTTCTACATGAACGACTAGCTTTACTATATGCCCAGAGTGCCACTCGCTTATTGATACTTGCGGTATCCATACCTGAACGTCTCGACCAATAAAGCGAGATATCTTTCCATTGTCGGACTATTGGGGGTTTCCAACCCATATCTCCTGAAATACCATTGTTTGGTGAATATTTGCCGACACCCAGAAAATACCTTAATGCCCTATTATGGACGGCTTCGATACACGAATATGATCGAAACCCCCACAAAGGAGCACTATAACTGATTACAGGCCAAACTACCGAATCGTATAACTTTGTAAAAACATCATAGGGCACACCACCCATTAATTTACATTTTGCAATAAGTAAGCCCAATGCGCGACTGGCACTCTGAGAAACAGATTTAACTGTAATATTATTATCTAAATGTTCATGCAAAACAACACCTAAGTAAGTATATCTGTCAACAATATTAATCTGATTTATTCCACACGTGAACCTAAACTGTGTGCTTAATTCTGACTTGGGACGAAAGTGCACAACATTACTTTTAGATGCATTTACAGTCATATCATTTAGAGCACACTACTCATTTAAAGCATTCAGTAGCACTTGTAAATCATCAACAGACTCCGCTATTAACACAATATCATCAGCATAGAGCATTATACAAACATTCTCATCCCCAATTGTGATACCAATACCAAATGTCTTAAGATATAGAGACAAGTCATTTATGTATAAATTAAACAAAAGAGGTGAACGTATACAACCCTGACGCAAACCGCACTTGGCATCAAACCATTCTGTTGTAAATTGATTAACCCTTACACATGACTTTACAGATGCATATAATGACTGCAATGCGCCAAACATTTTACCAGATATTCCTATATCAGATAAACGTTTCCATAAAATATTTATATTAATAGTATCATAGGCCTTCTTAAAATCTATAAATGCACAGAACGTGGATTTGTCTTGACTCGATTATATTATTTACCCCAAGTATCTGGTCCGTTGTACTTCGACCTCTTCTAAAACCATTCTGATCATCTGATACTTTATCATTTGCCTCGGACCAAGTGCATATAAACTACACCTACAAGTTCGTATAAACTACACCTACCATGTTCGTATAAACTACACCTACCATGTTCATATAAACTACACATACCATGTTCATATAAACTACACCTACCATGTTCATATAGACTACACCTACCATGTTCGTATAAACTACACCTACCATGTTCATATAAACTACACCTACCATGTTCATATATATTACACCTACATGTTCGTATAAACTACACCTACCATGTTCATATAAACTACACCTACCATGTTCGTATAAACTACACCTACCATGTTCGTATAAACTACACCTACCATGCTCGTATAAACTACACCTACAATGTTCATATAAACTACACCTACCATGTTCGTATAAACTACACCTACCATGTTCATATAAACTACACCTACCATGTTCATATATATTACACCTACATGTTCGTATAAACTACACCTACCATGTTCATATAAACTACACCTACCATGTTCGTATAAACTACACCTACCATGTTCGTATAAACTACACCTACCATGCTCGTATAAACTACACCTACAATGTTCATATAAACTACACCTACCATGTTCGTATAAACTACACCTACCATGTTCATATAAACTACACCTACCATGTTCATATATATTACACCTACATGTTCGTATAAACTACACCTACCATGTTCATATAAACTACACCTACCATGTTCGTATATACTACACCTACTATGTTCGTATAAACTACACCTACCATGTTCGTATAAACTACACCTACCATGTTCATATATACTACACCTACCATGTTCATATAAACTACACCTACCATGTGCATATAAACTACACCTACCATGTTCGTATAGACTACACCTACCATGTTCGTATAAACTACACCTACCATGTTCATATATACTACACCTACCATGTTCGTACAGACTACACCTACCATGTTCGTATAGACTACACCTACCATGTTCGTATAAACTACACCTACCATGTTCGTATAAACTACACCTACCATGTTCATATAAACTACACCTACCATGTTCGTATAGACTACACCTACCATGTTCGTATAAACTACACCTACCATGTTCGTATAAACTACACCTACCATGTTCATATAAACTACACCTACCATGTTCGTATAAACTACACTGAACCAAATTTCTAAACGGCCAATATATAAAATGCGATTTCAAGAGAATGGTTATATGTATACATTCTAAAATGTGCAACGGAGTTCTATACGCTATAATAAATTGATATCTAAAAAGAAAACACGTTTCTGGTGCCAGATTTGATCAAGCGGAAAGGAGAGACCGATTTGTATAAATCGGCACGAGGGCCACGTGCATAGCATGGTGAGTGTCCATTTTATATGTAGTATAATCCCTGTCTAGTACAGAATATAAAACACACAAAACATGGCGAGAATGAGCATTGAAGAACGCGGGCGAGCTGTTGGCATGCTGGTACTTCAATTAGGCAGGTAGGTACACATTTGCGATGAAATTAACCAGTTGACCTCAATGTTGTCAAAAATCATCAAATGTTATATTCTTATACAGCCATTTTGAAAGTTCGATAACGAGCAATATCACTCTAGGAACTTCGGAGTTATAGCCCTTTTATTATCATTTCAGGTTGCTCGACATTTCAATAGACAGCATTCCACCATTCAGCAGCTATGGGCGAAGTTTAGACGTACCGGAAGTGTAGCCGACATCCGACGACGCCCTAAAGGGAGGGTAACCACACGCATACAGGACCGGTACATTATTGTTTCCCACTTACGGGACCGCTTCACCCCAGCTACCAGAACGGCAAAATACATCTATTGGCACACATAACCGCCACATCCAATGCACAAACTGTACGTAATCGTCTCAGAGCCGTCGGATTACGAGCCCGACGACCACGAAAGGGTCCAATTCTAACCAGAGACCATAGACGGGCACGGTTAGCATGGGCTAGGCGGCATTTCAGGTTTACGAGAGCGGACTGGTCTAATGTTATATTTGTGGATGAGTCAAGGTTTACACTCCGTGGGGCCGACGGACGCGTCCGAGCATACCGCCGTCGGGGCGAGCGAAACAGCACAAACTGTGTAGTACAGGTCGATAAGTACGGAGGCGGCTCATTGGTGGTCTGGGCTGGCGTGTCAATGCATACTAGGACACCCATTGTACCAATTCGAGGTAACTTAAATGCCAGAAAATATCAAAACGATATCCTACAACCCGTCCTTGTACCGCATGTTAATGGCAATCGTGGTATGATTTTGGCACAAGACAACGCACGGTTGCCAGGAACACTCGGGCTATGTTGGCTGCTAACAACGTGCAAACTCTTCCATGGCCGGCGAAAAGCCCCGATTTGAACCCCATAGAACATGTATGGGACCTGTTGAAAAGGACGGTCAGAGCCCAACCACAGCAACTTAACATGCGTGAATTAGAGCGTGACATAATGCAGGCATGGGAAACAATTCCGCAACGCTATCTCCAAAGATACATTGTATCAATGAGGGCGAGGTGTCGTGCCGTTATTGCCGCAGAAGGGGGACATACGAGGTATTGAAATACCATATTATAAAATAGCGATGTTTTCAAATTTGTGACCTTATTGTTTTCATTGTTACGTTTTAGCCGCTTTATTAATTTTAGTGAATTGTTGTACAAACATATGGAATAAAACGTATTAAATGATGATATGATTATTGATATTGTATGATTGTAGGTTTTTCCGAAATACTGTAAAAAAACAGGTGGCCGTTTAGAAATTTGGTTCAGTGTACACCTACCATGTTCATATATACTACACCTACCATGTTCGTACTGACTACACCTACCATGTTCGTATAGACTACACCTACCATGTTCGTACAGACTACACCTACCATGTTCTATGTTTCTACATCAGGTGATGGGTACGAACACCTGAACAGGACAACGTGCAATGTAACAGGTGATAACACTTGCCACAGTTTCAATACACGTTGTTGCCAGTCATCCACCATCTTGATAGTCAGAAAGCAAACATGTACGAGTATCAGTTTGCTCAGCGATTCCTTTATTCGGTTAATATATAGGTTATCCGGACCAGACACATGCATTATTCCTCAGTCAATGTGTCCAACCTTTGTATAACAAACCAGTAGTTTATGGGGGAAATCTAAATAAGCTTTTAGCTTCCGATTTAATTCATATGTTCTTGTATATTAATGTTACAACATGATGTAAATATTGATGAATAAAATATGTTTAAATTAAACTAGTAGGCTAATACCTTGGACGCTTTCTCTTTCAATTAATAATTGTTTTTTTTGTCGGAAATGTTTCCGACTATGATATAATCACCATCATCATCATTATCATTATTATCATCACCAGAATCATCATCATCATCATCATCATCATCATCACCACCACCACCACCATCATCACCACCACCACCACCACCACCACCACCACCATCATCATCATCATCATCATCATCATCATCATCATAATCATCATAATAATAATAAAGATAGTACAATAAAAACAATACCGTTATTGGATTAAACATTCATACAATGTATATAGCAAGTACATGTATACATGTAGGCAACGACATGGATCTACACAAGAGCAAGATGTTAATATACTCTCTGCTTATACTAATTTTAGTTTCTAGATACATTTGCGAAACATGTGTATTTTGCTAAATTTCTACCAATATTATTTGATTTATCTGACATCAAATTAGTGAATTTATTAATAGTTGGCCATGTTTGTATAGTAATAACGCTTTAAATATTTCTGTCGAAGATCTCTAAATTTCGGACATATAAGAAGGAAATGATATTCACTTTCTATCATGCCTGTATTGCAATATGTACATATTCTTTGATTTCTGGGTAATATGTTTTGATATCTTCCAATGGTAATGTACACATGTGCTAAAGACTGTGTACACTAACATCTGAAGTGATAATAGTAGAACTATGTGATTAGTTTGTATTGTTATTATTCCATATTAAGTAGTGCATTTTGAACTGTTGGATAGTTGGAGCATTTTGAGCTGAGTGAGGCACTGCATTCCAAATAGATGATGCTGAAAATGCAAATGTATTACGAAATAATTCGCAATTTGGTATTGGTGTGTATGCCTGATTATAATAATAATAATAACAAAAGACTGATAATAGTTGAAAAGTATTGATAGAATACGTGCTTGCCCGTGTTCTTATTGCCAGAACTCGTTGCCATATTTCCGATGTCCAATGTTTTGATTGCCATAACTTGTTCTGACTGTCCGTGTTTGATGCACGGACAACTCCTTATACTGTTCTGACTGTCCGTGTTTGATGTACGTACAACTCCTTACACTGTTCTGACTGTCCGTGTTTGATGTACGTACAACTCCTTACGCTGTTCTGATTGTCCGTGTTTGATGTACGTACAACTCCTTACACTGTTCTGACTGTCCGTGTTTGATGTACGTACAACTCCTTACACTGTTCTGACTGTCCGTGTTTGATGTACGTACAACTCCTTACGCTGTTCTGACTGTCCGTGTTTGATGTACGTACAACTCCTTACACTGTTCTGACCGTCCGTGTTTGGTGTACGTACAACTCCTTACGCTGTTCTGACTGTCCGTGTTTGATGTACGTACAACTCCTTACGCTGTTCTGACTGTCCGTGTTTGATGTACGTACGACTCCTTACGCTGTTCTGACCGTCCGTGTTTGATGTACATACAACTCCTTACAATGTTCTGACTGTCCGTGTTTGATGTACGTACAGCTCCTTATTTTATTAGGATCAGGCCCAGTCGTACCAGTCCAACGTGTTAACCACTGGACTACAGATCCGTCTGTGTGTTTTTGTTCACCGAGTGACACCTTCAGTTCGTTTACATAAAGTCGCAGGTATGTTAATGGTCGTGCGGCATGAGAACATGATTCTAGCTCTCCCACACGTGTTTGCACTGAGTTTCTTCTTCGTACTCAATTAAAAAGAAATGGCGCTAAAGATACCAATATATCGTGGCCGTGCGTTCGTTCTCCATGAGCGAACTAGAGGCATTTTGTCTCAATGAAAGCTTATTCCCGGGGAATATCTTCGTCTTTACGTGCCGTGTGTACGTTTAATGGGCAGATAGCACGATATTAGGACATAGGTAGAGACGTCATCAAAGATAAATCAGCTTGTGATATATATCTGTCTCCCTTACAATCTGTAAGTGTTTGCTTTCTTGTCATTTGGCATTTGTAATGAAACTGTCTGCTTTTCTAATGGAGAGTCCGCTGTGTACGCTTCGTAGCACACTATGACCATATATATATCTAGGCAAGCATGAACTACTGCACCGGTGTCACAGGAAATCTTCCCCCCTGGAAATCTCCTAGGAATAAATACCCCCACCCTGGAAATTTACCCCCCACTACACATTGAAATACGTTTTTTTAAAACAAATACATGTTACCCAACCAATGAAAACAATAAAATTGACATCAATGTCAGTAAATCTTTATTGCAAAAATGGTCAATTTGTTATATATTTCACACAAAAAAATAATTTGGTTAAATGATACTGGTTGTCTAATTAAGCAATATCTCACCCGATCAAAAACCAAACAATCAAATCTATATTTTGTTGTTAACAAATATATGTTAATATGAGGTAAAACAGTAATATATATTATACTCAAATCATCATACCTAAAATAAAGAAATATATTAACAACAAAATTGAGGGGGGGGGGATTTTCAGGGATGGGGGTATATTTCCTAGTATATTCCCCCCCCCCATTTTCAGGGGGGGGGGTAAATTTCCTGTTACACCGGTATAGAACGGTATCACAGAACACCTGTTAAAATATCATACATTCAAATGATTTAATAATGAATCGTGCACACATAGCATGGATATACTTGTATACATGTATATCATATATAGATTGCCCTGAGTGGCGCCAGTAAAGGTCTACGTCATTTAAGATAGCACACAGCACTAGACACTCGTATACAGCACGAGACACTCGTATACAACACGAGACACTCGTATACAGCATGAGACACTCGTATACAGTACGGGACACTCGAATACAGTACGAGACACGCGTATACAGCGCGAGACACTCGTATACAGCACGAGACACTCGTATACAACACGAGACACTCGTATACAGCACGAGACACTCGTATACAACACGAGACACTCGTATACACCATGAGACACTCGTATACAGTACGGGACACTCGTATACAGTACGAGACACTCGTATACAGCACGAGACATTCGTATACAGCACGAGACACTCGTATACAGCACGAGACACTCGTATACAACACGAGACACTCGTATACAGCATGAGACACTCGTATAGAGTACGGGACACTCGTATACAGTAAGAGACACTCGTATACAGTACCAGACACTCGTATACAGCACGGGACACTCGTATACAGCACGGGACAGTAGTATACAGCACGAGACACTCGTATACAGCATGGAACACTCGTATACAGCACGAGACACGCGTATACAGTACGGGACACTCATATACAGTACGAGACACTCGTATACAGCACGAGACACTCGTATACAGTACGAGACACTCGTATACAGCACGAGACACTCGTATACAGTACGAGACACTCGTATACAGCACGGGACACTCGTATACAGCACGAGATACTCGTATACAGTACGTAACACTCGTATACAGCACGGGACACTCGAATACAGCACGGGACACTCGAATACAGCACAGGACACTGTCATACAGCACGAGACACTCGTATACAGCACGGGACACTCGTATACAGCACGATATACTCGTATACAGTACAGGACACTCGTATACAGCACGAGACACTCGTATACAGTACGGGACACTCGTATACAGCACGAGACACTCGTATACAGCACGGGGACACTCGTATACAGCACGGGACACTGTCATACAGCAAGGAGACACTCGTATACAGCAAATGCCACTGTCATACAGCACCGGACAGTCGAATACAGCACATGCCACTGTCATACAGCACGAGACAGTCGAATACAGCACATGCCACTGTCATACAGCAGGGGGCGGTCGAATACATCACATGCCACTGTCATACAGCACGGGACAGTCGAATACAGCACATGTCACTGTCATACAGCACGAGATACTCGTATACAGCACATGCCACTGTCATACAGCAGGGGGCGGTCGAATACATCACATGCCACTGTCATACAGCACGGGACAGTCGAATACAGCACATGTCACTGTCATACAGCACGAGATACTCGTATACAGCACATGCCACTGTCATACAGCACGAGATACTCGTATACAGCACATGCCACTGTCATACAGCACGGGACAGTCGAATACAGCACATGCAACTGTCATACAGCACGAGACACTCGTATACAGCACATGCCACTGTCATACAGCACGGGGCACTCGTATACAGCACGGGGCAGTCGAATAAGCACATGCCACTGTCATACAGCACGAGATACTCGTATGCAGCACATGCCACTGTCATACAGCACGAGACACTCGTATACAGCACGGGACAGTCGTATACAGCACATGCCACTGTCACACAGCACGGGACAGTCGAATACAGCATAGGTCACTGTCATACAGCACGGGGACACTCACATATAGCACGGGACACTCGCATACAGCACATGCCACTGTCATACAGCACGGGGCACTCGTATATAGCACGGGACAGTCGAATACAGCACATGCCACTGTCATACAACACATGCCACTGTCATACAGCACGGGACAGTCGAATACAGCACATGCCACTGTCATACAGCACGGAGACAATCGCATATAGCACGGGACACTCGCATACAGCACATGCCACTGTCATACAGCACGGGGACACTCGTATACAGCACATGCCACTGTCATACAGAACGGGACACTGTCATACAGCACGGAGACACTCGTATACAGCACGGGACACTGTCATACAGCACGGGACAGTCGAATACAGCACATGCCACTGTCATACAGCACGAGACACTCGAATACAGCACATGCCACTGTCATACAGCACGAGGCGGTCGAATACATCACATGCCACTGTCATACAGCACGGGACAGTCGAATACAGCACATGCCACTGTCATACAACGCATGTCACTGTCATACAGCACGAGATACTCGTATACAGCACATGCCACTGTCATACAGCACGGGGCAGTCGAATACAGCACATGCCACTGTCATACAGCACGAGATACTCGTATGCAGCACATGCCACTGTCATACAGCACGAGACACTCGTATACAGCACGGGACAGTCGTATACAGCACATGCCACTGTCACACAGCACGGGACAGTCGAATACAGCACATGCCACTGTCATACAGCACGGGGACACTCACATATAGCACGGGACACTCGCATACAGCACATGCCACTGTCATACAGCACGGGACAGTCGAATACAGCACATGCCACTGTCATACAACACATGCCACTGTCATACAGCACGGAGACACTCGCATATAGCACGGGACACTCACATACAGCACATGCCACTGTCATACAGCACGGGACAGTCGAATACAGCACATGCCACTGTCATACAACACATGCCACTGTCATACAGCACGGGACAGTCGAATACAGCACATGCCACTGTCATACAGCACGGAGACACTCGCATATAGCACGGGACACTCGCATACAGCACATGCCACTGTCACACAGCACGGGACAGTCGAATACAGCACATGCCACTGTCATACAACACATGCCACTGTCATACAGCACGGGACAGTCGAATACAGCACATGCCACTGTCATACAGCACGGAGACACTCGCATATAGCACGGGACACTCGCATACAGCACATGCCACTGTCATACAGCACGGGGACACTCGTATACAGCACATGCCACTGTCGTACAGCACGGGACACTCGTTTACAGCCCGGGAACGTCGCATACAACACGGGAAAGTCGCATACAGCACGGGACACTCGCACACAGCACATGCCACTGTCATACAGCACGGGGACACTCGTATACAGCACGGGAGAGTCGCATAAAGCACGGGTCACTCGCATACAGCACATGTCACTGTCATATAGCACATGCCACTGTCATACAGCACGGGACAGTCGAATACAGCACATGCCACTGTCATACAGCACGGGACACTGTCATACAGCACGGGACATTGTTGGTGTTGGGGCTGTCATACAGCACGGGACATGTCATACAGCACGGGACACTGTCATACAGCACGGGACACTGTCATACAGCACGGGGACACTCGCATATAGCACGGGACACTCGCATACAACACATGCCACTGTCGTACAGCACGGGGACACTCGCATACAGCACGAGACACTCGCATACAGCACATGCCACTGTCATGCAGCACATGTCACTGTCATACAGCACGGGGACACTCGCATACAGCACATGCCATTGTCATACAGCACGGGGACACTCGCATACAGCACATGCCATTGTCATACAGCACGGGACACTCGCATACAGCACATGCCACTGTCATACAGCACGGGAACACTCGCATACAGCACATGCCATTGTCATACAGCACGGGGCACTCGTATACAGCACATGCCACTGTCATACAGCACGAGATACTCGTATACAGCACATGCCACTGTCATACAGCACGGGACAGTCGAATACAGCACATGCAACTGTCATACAGCACGAGACACTCGTATACAGCACATGCCACTGTCATACAGCACGGGGCACTCGTATACAGCACGGGGCAGTCGAATAAGCACATGCCACTGTCATACAGCACGAGATACTCGTATGCAGCACATGCCACTGTCATACAGCACGAGACACTCGTATACAGCACGGGACAGTCGTATACAGCACATGCCACTGTCACACAGCACGGGACAGTCGAATACAGCATATGCCACTGTCATACAGCACGGGGACACTCACATATAGCACGGGACACTCGCATACAGCACATGCCACTGTCATACAGCACGGGGCACTCGTATATAGCACGGGACAGTCGAATACAGCACATGCCACTGTCATACAACACATGCCACTGTCATACAGCACGGGACAGTCGAATACAGCACATGCCACTGTCATACAGCACGGAGACACTCGCATATAGCACGGGACACTCGCATACAGCACATGCCACTGTCATACAGCACGGGACAGTCGAATACAGCACATGCCACTGTCATACAGCACGAGACACTCGAATACAGCACATGCCACTGTCATACAGCACGAGGCGGTCGAATACATCACATGCCACTGTCATACAGCACGGGACAGTCGAATACAGCACATGTCACTGTCATACAGCACGAGATACTCGTATACAGCACATGCCACTGTCATACAGCACGGGGCAGTCGAATACAGCACATGCCACTGTCATACAGCACGAGATACTCGTATGCAGCACATGCCACTGTCATACAGCACGAGACACTCGTATACAGCACGGGACAGTCGTATACAGCACATGCCACTGTCACACAGCACGGGACAGTCGAATACAGCACATGCCACTGTCATACAGCACGGGGACACTCACATATAGCACGGGACACTCGCATACAGCACATGCCACTGTCATACAGCACGGGACAGTCGAATACAGCACATGCCACTGTCATACAACACATGCCACTGTCATACAGCACGGAGACACTCGCATATAGCACGGGACACTCACATACAGCACATGCCACTGTCATACAGAACGGGACAGTCGAATACAGCACATGCCACTGTCATACAACACATGCCACTGTCATACAGCACGGGACAGTCGAATACAGCACATGCCACTGTCATACAGCACGGAGACACTCGCATATAGCACGGGACACTCGCATACAGCACATGCCACTGTCACACAGCACGGGACAGTCGAATACAGCACATGCCACTGTCATACAACACATGCCACTGTCATACAGCACGGGACAGTCGAATACAGCACATGCCACTGTCATACAGCACGGAGACACTCGCATATAGCACGGGACACTCGCATACAGCACATGCCACTGTCATACAGCACGGGGACACTCGTATACAGCACATGCCACTGTCGTACAGCACGGGACACTCGTTTACAGCCCGGGAACGTCGCATACAACACGGGAAAGTCGCATACAGCACGGGACACTCGCACACAGCACATGCCACTGTCATACAGCACGGGGACACTCGTATACAGCACGGGAGAGTCGCATAAAGCACGGGTCACTCGCATACAGCACATGTCACTGTCATATAGCACATGCCACTGTCATACAGCACGGGACAGTCGAATACAGCACATGCCACTGTCATACAGCACGGGACACTGTCATACAGCACGGGACATTGTCATACAGCACGGGACACTGTCATACAGCACGGGACACTGTCATACAGCACGGGACACTGTCATACAGCACGGGACACTGTCATACAGCACGGGACACTGTCATACAGCACGGGGACACTCGCATATAGCACGGGACACTCGCATACAACACATGCCACTGTCGTACAGCACGGGGACACTCGCATACAGCACGAGACACTCGCATACAGCACATGCCACTGTCATGCAGCACATGTCACTGTCATACAGCACGGGGACACTCGCATACAGCACATGCCATTGTCATACAGCACGGGGACACTCGCATACAGCACATGCCATTGTCATACAGCACGGGACACTCGCATACAGCACATGCCACTGTCATACAGCACGGGAACACTCGCATACAGCACATGCCATTGTCATACAGCACGGGGCACTCGTATACAGCACATGCCACTGTCATACAGCACGAGATACTCGTATACAGCACATGCCACTGTCATACAGCACGGGACAGTCGAATACAGCACATGCAACTGTCATACAGCACGAGACACTCGTATACAGCACATGCCACTGTCATACAGCACGGGGCACTCGTATACAGCACGGGGCAGTCGAATAAGCACATGCCACTGTCATACAGCACGAGATACTCGTATGCAGCACATGCCACTGTCATACAGCACGAGACACTCGTATACAGCACGGGACAGTCGTATACAGCACATGCCACTGTCACACAGCACGGGACAGTCGAATACAGCATATGCCACTGTCATACAGCACGGGGACACTCACATATAGCACGGGACACTCGCATACAGCACATGCCACTGTCATACAGCACGGGGCACTCGTATATAGCACGGGACAGTCGAATACAGCACATGCCACTGTCATACAACACATGCCACTGTCATACAGCACGGGACAGTCGAATACAGCACATGCCACTGTCATACAGCACGGAGACACTCGCATATAGCACGGGACACTCGCATACAGCACATGCCACTGTCATACAGCACGAGACACTCGTATACAGCACGGGACAGTCGTATACAGCACATGCCACTGTCACACAGCACGGGACAGTCGAATACAGCACATGCCACTGTCATACAGCACGGGGACACTCACATATAGCACGGGACACTCGCATACAGCACATGCCACTGTCATACAGCACGGGACAGTCGAATACAGCACATGCCACTGTCATACAACACATGCCACTGTCATACAGCACGGAGACACTCGCATATAGCACGGGACACTCACATACAGCACATGCCACTGTCATACAGCACGGGACAGTCGAATACAGCACATGCCACTGTCATACAACACATGCCACTGTCATACAGCACGGAGACACTCGCATATAGCACGGGACACTCGCATACAGCACATGCCACTGTCATACAGCACGGGGACACTCGTATACAGCACATGCCACTGTCGTACAGCACGGGACACTCGTTTACAGCCCGGGAACGTCGCATACAACACGGGAAAGTCGCATACAGCACGGGACACTCGCACACAGCACATGCCACTGTCATACAGCACGGGGACACTCGTATACAGCACGGGAGAGTCGCATAAAGCACGGGTCACTCGCATACAGCACATGTCACTGTCATATAGCACATGCCACTGTCATACAGCACGGGACAGTCGAATACAGCACATGCCACTGTCATACAGCACGGGACACTGTCATACAGCACGGGACATTGTCATACAGCACGGGACACTGTCATACAGCACGGGACACTGTCATACAGCACGGGACACTGTCATACAGCACGGGACACTGTCATACAGCACGGGACACTGTCATACAGCACGGGGACACTCGCATATAGCACGGGACACTCGCATACAACACATGCCACTGTCGAACAGCACGGGGACACTCGCATACAGCACGAGACACTCGCATACAGCACATGCCACTGTCATGCAGCACATGTCACTGTCATACAGCACGGGGACACTCGCATACAGCACATGCCATTGTCATACAGCACGGGGACACTCGCATACAGCACATGCCATTGTCATACAGCACGGGACACTCGCATACAGCACATGCCACTGTCATACAGCACGGGAACACTCGCATACAGCACATGCCATTGTCATACAGCATGGGGCACTCGTATACAGCACATGCCACTGTCATACAGCACGAGATACTCGTATACAGCACATGCCACTGTCATACAGCACGGGACAGTCGAATACAGCACATGCAACTGTCATACAGCACGAGACACTCGTATACAGCACATGCCACTGTCATACAGCACGGGGCACTCGTATACAGCACGGGGCAGTCGAATAAGCACATGCCACTGTCATACAGCACGAGATACTCGTATGCAGCACATGCCACTGTCATACAGCACGAGACACTCGTATACAGCACGGGACAGTCGTATACAGCACATGCCACTGTCACACAGCACGGGACAGTCGAATACAGCATATGCCACTGTCATACAGCACGGGGACACTCACATATAGCACGGGACACTCGCATACAGCACATGCCACTGTCATACAGCACGGGGCACTCGTATATAGCACGGGACAGTCGAATACAGCACATGCCACTGTCATACAACACATGCCACTGTCATACAGCACGGGACAGTCGAATACAGCACATGCCACTGTCATACAGCACGGAGACACTCGCATATAGCACGGGACACTCGCATACAGCACATGCCACTGTCATACAGCACGGGGACACTCGTATACAGCACATGCCACTGTCATACAGCACGGGACACTGTCATACAGCACGGAGACACTCGTATACAGCACGGGACACTGTCATACAGCACGGGACAGTCGAATACAGCACATGCCACTGTCATACAGCACGAGACACTCGAATACAGCACATGCCACTGTCATACAGCACGGGGCGGTCGAATACATCACATGCCACTGTCATACAGCACGGGACAGTCGAATACAGCACATGTCACTGTCATACAGCACGAGATACTCGTATACAGCACATGCCACTGTCATACAGCACGGGGCAGTCGAATACAGCACATGCCACTGTCATACAGCACGAGATACTCGTATGCAGCACATGCCACTGTCATACAGCACGGGACAGTCGCATACAGCACATGCAACTGTCATACAGCACGAGACACTCGTATACAGCACATACCACTGTCATACAGCACGAGATACTCGTATGCAGCACATGCCACTGTCATACAGCACGAGACACTCGTATACAGCACGGGACAGTCGTATACAGCACATGCCACTGTCACACAGCACGGGACAGTCGAATACAGCACATGCCACTGTCATACAGCACGGAGACACTCGCATATAGCACGGGACACTCACATACAGCACATGTCACTGTCATACAGCACGGGACAGTCGAATACAGCACATGCCACTGTCATACAACACATGCCACTGTCATACAGCACGGGACAGTCGAATACAGCACATGCCACTGTCATACAGCACGGAGACACTCGCATATAGCACGGGACACTCGCATACAGCACATGCCACTGTCACACAGCACGGGACAGTCGAATACAGCACATGCCACTGTCATACAACACATGCCACTGTCATACAGCACGGGACAGTCGAATACAGCACATGCCACTGTCATACAGCACGGAGACACTCGCATATAGCACGGGACACTCGCATACAGCACATGCCACTGTCATACAGCACGGGGACACTCGTATACAGCACATGCCACTGTCGTACAGCACGGGACACTCGTTTACAGCCCGGGAACGTCGCATACAGCACGGGAAAGTCGCATACAGCACGGGACACTCGCACACAGCACATGCCACTGTCATACAGCACGGGGACACTCGTATACAGCACGGGAGAGTCGCATAAAGCACGGGTCACTCGCATACAGCACATGTCACTGTCATACAGCACATGCCACTGTCATACAGCACGGGACAGTCGAATACAGCACATGCCACTGTCATACAGCACGGGACACTGTCATACAGCACGGGACATTGTTATACAGCACGGGACACTGTCATACAGCACGGGACACTGTCATACAGCACGGGACACTGTCATACAGCACGGGACACTGTCATACAGCACGGGACACTGTCATACAGCACGGGGACACTCGCATATAGCACGGGACACTCGCATACAACACATGCCACTGTCGTACAGCACGGGGACACTCGCATACAGCACGGGACACTCGCATACAGCACATGCCACTGTCATGCAGCACATGTCACTGTCATACAGCACGGGGACACTCGCATACAGCACATGCCATTGTCATACAGCACGGGGACACTCGCATACAGCACATGCCATTGTCATACAGCACGGGACACTCGCATACAGCACATGCCACTGTCATACAGCACGGGAACACTCGCATACAGCACATGCCATTATCATACAGCACGGGGCACTCGTATACAGCACATGCCACTGTCATACAGCACGAGATACTCGTATACAGCACATGCCACTGTCATACAGCACGGGACAGTCGAATACAGCACATGCAACTGTCATACAGCACGAGACACTCGTATACAGCACATGCCACTGTCATACAGCACGGGGCACTCGTATACAGCACGGGGCAGTCGAATAAGCACATGCCACTGTCATACAGCACGAGATACTCGTATGCAGCACATGCCACTGTCATACAGCACGAGACACTCGTATACAGCACGGGACAGTCGTATACAGCACATGCCACTGTCACACAGCACGGGACAGTCGAATACAGCATATGCCACTGTCATACAGCACGGGGACACTCACATATAGCACGGGACACTCGCATACAGCACATGCCACTGTCATACAGCACGGGGCACTCGTATATAGCACGGGACAGTCGAATACAGCACATGCCACTGTCATACAACACATGCCACTGTCATACAGCACGGGACAGTCGAATACAGCACATGCCACTGTCATACAGCACGGAGACACTCGCATATAGCACGGGACACTCGCATACAGCACATGCCACTGTCATACAGCACGAGACACTCGTATACAGCACGGGACAGTCGTATACAGCACATGCCACTGTCACACAGCACGGGACAGTCGAATACAGCACATGCCACTGTCATACAGCACGGGGACACTCACATATAGCACGGGACACTCGCATACAGCACATGCCACTGTCATACAGCACGGGACAGTCGAATACAGCACATGCCACTGTCATACAACACATGCCACTGTCATACAGCACGGAGACACTCGCATATAGCACGGGACACTCACATACAGCACATGCCACTGTCATACAGCACGGGACAGTCGAATACAGCACATGCCACTGTCATACAACACATGCCACTGTCATACAGCACGGAGACACTCGCATATAGCACGGGACACTCGCATACAGCACATGCCACTGTCATACAGCACGGGGACACTCGTATACAGCACATGCCACTGTCGTACAGCACGGGACACTCGTTTACAGCCCGGGAACGTCGCATACAACACGGGAAAGTCGCATACAGCACGGGACACTCGCACACAGCACATGCCACTGTCATACAGCACGGGGACACTCGTATACAGCACGGGAGAGTCGCATAAAGCACGGGTCACTCGCATACAGCACATGTCACTGTCATATAGCACATGCCACTGTCATACAGCACGGGACAGTCGAATACAGCACATGCCACTGTCATACAGCACGGGACACTGTCATACAGCACGGGACATTGTCATACAGCACGGGACACTGTCATACAGCACGGGACACTGTCATACAGCACGGGACACTGTCATACAGCACGGGACACTGTCATACAGCACGGGACACTGTCATACAGCACGGGGACACTCGCATATAGCACGGGACACTCGCATACAACACATGCCACTGTCGAACAGCACGGGGACACTCGCATACAGCACGAGACACTCGCATACAGCACATGCCACTGTCATGCAGCACATGTCACTGTCATACAGCACGGGGACACTCGCATACAGCACATGCCATTGTCATACAGCACGGGGACACTCGCATACAGCACATGCCATTGTCATACAGCACGGGACACTCGCATACAGCACATGCCACTGTCATACAGCACGGGAACACTCGCATACAGCACATGCCATTGTCATACAGCATGGGGCACTCGTATACAGCACATGCCACTGTCATACAGCACGAGATACTCGTATACAGCACATGCCACTGTCATACAGCACGGGACAGTCGAATACAGCACATGCAACTGTCATACAGCACGAGACACTCGTATACAGCACATGCCACTGTCATACAGCACGGGGCACTCGTATACAGCACGGGGCAGTCGAATAAGCACATGCCACTGTCATACAGCACGAGATACTCGTATGCAGCACATGCCACTGTCATACAGCACGAGACACTCGTATACAGCACGGGACAGTCGTATACAGCACATGCCACTGTCACACAGCACGGGACAGTCGAATACAGCATATGCCACTGTCATACAGCACGGGGACACTCACATATAGCACGGGACACTCGCATACAGCACATGCCACTGTCATACAGCACGGGGCACTCGTATATAGCACGGGACAGTCGAATACAGCACATGCCACTGTCATACAACACATGCCACTGTCATACAGCACGGGACAGTCGAATACAGCACATGCCACTGTCATACAGCACGGAGACACTCGCATATAGCACGGGACACTCGCATACAGCACATGCCACTGTCATACAGCACGGGGACACTCGTATACAGCACATGCCACTGTCATACAGCACGGGACACTGTCATACAGCACGGAGACACTCGTATACAGCACGGGACACTGTCATACAGCACGGGACAGTCGAATACAGCACATGCCACTGTCATACAGCACGAGACACTCGAATACAGCACATGCCACTGTCATACAGCACGGGGCGGTCGAATACATCACATGCCACTGTCATACAGCACGGGACAGTCGAATACAGCACATGTCACTGTCATACAGCACGAGATACTCGTATACAGCACATGCCACTGTCATACAGCACGGGGCAGTCGAATACAGCACATGCCACTGTCATACAGCACGAGATACTCGTATGCAGCACATGCCACTGTCATACAGCACGGGACAGTCGCATACAGCACATGCAACTGTCATACAGCACGAGACACTCGTATACAGCACATACCACTGTCATACAGCACGAGATACTCGTATGCAGCACATGCCACTGTCATACAGCACGAGACACTCGTATACAGCACGGGACAGTCGTATACAGCACATGCCACTGTCACACAGCACGGGACAGTCGAATACAGCACATGCCACTGTCATACAGCACGGAGACACTCGCATATAGCACGGGACACTCACATACAGCACATGTCACTGTCATACAGCACGGGACAGTCGAATACAGCACATGCCACTGTCATACAACACATGCCACTGTCATACAGCACGGGACAGTCGAATACAGCACATGCCACTGTCATACAGCACGGAGACACTCGCATATAGCACGGGACACTCGCATACAGCACATGCCACTATCACACAGCACGGGACAGTCGAATACAGCACATGCCACTGTCATACAACACATGCCACTG
Organism: Archivesica marissinica; assembly: GCA_014843695.1. Taxonomy (NCBI): domain Eukaryota; kingdom Metazoa; phylum Mollusca; class Bivalvia; order Venerida; family Vesicomyidae; genus Archivesica; species Archivesica marissinica. The sequence continues at coordinate 1,693,290 of CM026393.1, forward strand.
TCATACAGCACGGGACAGTCGAATACAGCACATGCCACTGTCATACAGCACGGAGACATTCGCATATTGCACGGGACACTCGCATACAGCACATGCCACTGTCATACAGCACGGGGACACTCGTATACAGCACATGCCACTGTCGTACAGCACGGGACACTCGTTTACAGCCCGGGAACGTCGCATACAGCACGGGAAAGTCGCATACAGCACGGGACACTCGCACACAGCACATGCCACTGTCATACAGCACGGGGACACTCGTATACAGCACGGGAGAGTCGCATAAAGCACGGGTCACTCGCATACAGCACATGTCACTGTCATACAGCACATGCCACTGTCATACAGCACGGGACAGTCGAATACAGCACATGCCACTGTCATACAGCACGGGACACTGTCATACAGCACGGGACATTGTTATACAGCACGGGACACTGTCATACAGCACGGGACACTGTCATACAGCACGGGACACTGTCATACAGCACGGGACACTGTCATACAGCACGGGACACTGTCATACAGCACGGGGACACTCGCATATAGCACGGGACACTCGCATACAACACATGCCACTGTCGTACAGCACGGGGACACTCGCATACAGCACGGGACACTCGCATACAGCACATGCCACTGTCATGCAGCACATGTCACTGTCATACAGCACGGGGACACTCGCATACAGCACATGCCATTGTCATACAGCACGGGGACACTCGCATACAGCACATGCCATTGTCATACAGCACGGGACACTCGCATACAGCACATGCCACTGTCATACAGCACGGGAACACTCGCATACAGCACATGCCATTATCATACAGCACGGGGCACTCGTATACAGCACATGCCACTGTCATACAGCACGAGATACTCGTATACAGCACATGCCACTGTCATACAGCACGGGACAGTCGAATACAGCACATGCAACTGTCATACAGCACGAGACACTCGTATACAGCACATGCCACTGTCATACAGCACGGGGCACTCGTATACAGCACGGGGCAGTCGAATAAGCACATGCCACTGTCATACAGCACGAGATACTCGTATGCAGCACATGCCACTGTCATACAGCACGAGACACTCGTATACAGCACGGGACAGTCGTATACAGCACATGACACTGTCACACAGCACGGGACAGTCGAATGCAGCATATGCCACTGTCATACAGCACGGGGACACTCACATATAGCACGGGACACTCGCATACAGCACATGCCACTGTCATACAGCACGGGGCACTCGTATATAGCACGGGTCAGTCGAATACAGCACATGCCACTGTCATACAACACATGCCACTGTCATACAGCACGGGACAGTCGAATACAGCATATGCCACTGTCATACAGCACGGAGACACTCGCATATAGCACGGGACACTCGCATACAGCACATGCCACTGTCATACAGCACGGGGACACTCGTATACAGCACATGCCACTGTCATACAGCACGGGACACTGTCATACAGCACGGAGACACTCGTATACAGCACGGGACACTGTCATACAGTACGGGACAGTCGAATACAGCACATGCCACTGTCATACAGCACGAGACACTCGAATACAGCACATGCCACTGTCATACAGCACGGGGCGGTCGAATACATCACATGCCACTGTCATACAGCACGGGACAGTCGAATATCGCACATGTCACTGTCATACAGCACGAGATACTCGTATACAGCACATGCCACTGTCATACAGCACGGGGCAGTCGAATACAGCACATGCCACTGTCATACAGCACGAGATACTCGTATGCAGCACATGCCACTGTCATACCGCACGGGACAGTCGCATACAGCACATGCAACTGTCATACAGCACGAGACACTCGTATACAGCACATGCCACTGTCATACAGCACGAGATACTCGTATGCAGCACATGCCACTGTCATACAGTACGAGACACTCGTATACAGCACGGGACAGTCGTATACAGCACATGCCACTGTCACACAGCACGGGACAGTTGAATACAGCACATGCCACTGTCATACAGCACGGGGACACTCATATATAGCACGGGACACTCGCATACAGCACATGCCACTGTCATACAGCACGGGACAGTCGAATACAGCACATGCCACTGTCATACAACACATGCCACTGTCATACAGCACGGGACAGTCGAATACAGCACATGCCACTGTCATACAGCACGGAGACACTCGCATATAGCACGGGACACTCGCATACAGCACATGCCACTGTCATACAGCACGGGACAGTCGAATACAGCACATGCCACTGTCATACAGCACAGACACTCGCATATAGCACGGGACACTCGCATACAGCACATGCCACTGTCATACAGCACGAGACACTCGTATACAGCACGGGACAGTCGTATACAGCACATGCCACTGTCACACAGCACGGGACAGTCGAATACAGCACATGCCACTGTCATACAGCACGGAGACACTCGCATATAGCACGGGACACTCACATACAGCACATGTCACTGTCATACAGCACGGGACAGTCGAATACAGCACATGCCACTGTCATACAACACATGCCACTGTCATACAGCACGGGACAGTCGAATACAGCACATGCCACTGTCATACAGCACGGAGACACTCGCATATAGCACGGGACACTCGCATACAGCACATGCCACTGTCATACAGCACGGGGACACTCGTATACAGCACATGCCACTGTCGTACAGCACGGGACACTCGTTTACAGCCCGGGAACGTCGCATACAGCACGGGAAAGTCGCATACAGCACGGGACACTCGCACACAGCACATGCCACTGTCATACAGCACGGGGACAATCGTATACAGCACGGGAGAGTCGCATAAAGCACGGGTCACTCGCATACAGCACATGTCACTGTCATACAGCACATGCCACTGTCATACAGCACGGGACACTGTCATACAGCACGGGACATTGTCATACAGCACGGGACACTGTCATACAGCACGGGACACTGTCATACAGCACGGGGACACTCGCATATAGCACGGGACACTCGCATACAACACATGCCACTGTCGTACAGCACGGGGACACTCGCATACAGCACGGGACACTCGCATACAGCACATGCCACTGTCATGCAGCACATGTCACTGTCATACAGCACGGGGACACTCGCATACAGCACATGCCATTGTCATACAGCACGGGGACACTCGCATACAGCACATGCCATTGTCATACAGCACGGGACACTCGCATACAGCACATGTCACTGTCATACAGCACGGGAACACTCGCATACAGCACATGCCATTGTCATACAGCACGGGGCACTCGTATACAGCACATGCCACTGTCATACAGCACGGGACACTCATTTACAGCCCGGGAACGTCGCATACAGCACATGCCATTGTCATACAGCACGGGGACACTCGTATACAGCACATGTCACTGTCGTACAGCACGGGACACTCATTTACAGCCCGGGAACGTCGCATACAGCACATGCCATTGTCATACAGCACGGGGACACTCGTATACAGCACATGCCACTGTCATACAGCACGGGACACTCGTATACAGCACGGGAAAGTCGCATACAGTACGGGAAAGTCGCATACAGCACGGGAACACTCGCATACAGCACATGCCATTGTCATACAGCACGGGGACACTCGTATACAGCACATGCCACTGTCATACAGCACGGGACACTCGTATACAGCACGGGAAAGTCGCATACAGTACGGGAAAGTCGCATACAGCACGGGTCACTCGCATACAGCACATGTCACTGTCATACAGCACATGCCACTGTCATACAGCACGGGACACTGTCATACAGCACGGGACACTGTCATACAGCACGGGACAGTCGAATACATCACATGCCACTGCCATACAGTACGGGGACACTCGCATACAGCACATGCCACTGTCATGCAGCACATGTCACTGTCATACAGCACGGGACACTGTCATACAGCACGCGACACTGTCATACAGCATGGGACACTGTCATACAGCACATGCCACTGTCATACAGCATGGGACACTGTCATACAGCACATGCCACTGTCATACAGCACGGGGCACAGTCATACATCACATGCCACTGTCATACAGCACGGGAACACTCGCATACATCACGGGAAAGTCGCATACAGCACGGGAAAGTCGCATACAGCACGGGACACTCGCATACAGCACGGGATACTCGCATACAGCACATGCCACTGTCATACAGCACGGGGACACTGGCATACATCACGGGAAAGTCGCATACAGCACGGGATACTTGCATACAGCACGGGACACTCGCATACAGCACGGGACACTCGTATACAGCACGGGATACTCGCATACAGCACGGGATACTCACATACAGCACGGGATACTCGCATACAGCACGGGATACTCGCATACAGCACGGAATACTCGCATACAGCACGGGACACTCGCATACAGCACGGAATACTCGCATACAGCACGGGACACTCGCATACAGCACGGGATACTCGCATACAGCACGGGATACTCGCATACAGCACGGGACACTCGCATACACTACGGGATACTCGCATACAGCACGGGACACTCGCATACAGTACGGGACACTCGCATACAGCACGGGACACTCGCATACAGCACGGGATACTCGCATACAGCACGGGACACTCGCATACAGCACGGGATACTCGCATACAGCACGGGACACTCGCATACAGCACGGGATACTCGCATACAGCACGGGATACTCGCATACAGCACGGGATACTCACATAGTGTAATGTTGTTTCTTTGAACAGGAATAGGACTATAAAGGATATTTATAACCGGTAAACAAGATGGCCGCCTGACGATCTAGTCACTATTTACACTCACACATAAGTTAAGTATGCTAACATATAAATCAAACAATGTAAATGATGATGTATTTGCTGAAATCACGGACAATTCCCACAGCTTCCTAACTACGGTCAGTGTGCATGCTTTCATCCCCAGTACAGCTAATGAAATAATTAAGCTTTAAACGAACATTCCCGGTTTGTGTTGATGTTATCAAGTACTTGTTTGCTTTTCATCAGACCGTATAAGATGCCAGCCCACTGTCAGAGACAGACCCACTTGACTATTCTGTAGACATGTCCGCGCAGATTTATTCATTTCCTATACTGCTCTAACTGACAAAACGCTGTGTTCAACAACTCATTTTAAGACGAGTTTCCTATTGGAGAGAGATCGGCAACTATTATATTTGAGAGAGACAAACGCCGAATTCCTTCCATGTCCTGGCAGCGAGCACTCTTGAAGAATATATTCAAATTGGATTTAATAATGACAGATGTCTACTGCAGGCGAACACAATTTAGTATTTATTTCAAGGGTGGTATAGTGGTCGCGTGGCCAAGTTAACACGCTGAACTGAAACTCCCGGTGTTGTACGTTCGATTCTACGCCCGACCTACGATAATGTCGGATGTGAATATAAACCGAGCTCCCATGTATCGATGCCATACATCGGATATTTATAAGGACCAGGGATACATCCGGAATGAGGGCTTGTTCAATAGATTACACTATTCACCCAAACAACATAACATGACTAATACATTTCTAGGTGCGTTTAATTTAATAATATTGTATTGCATTGTATTATATACACATATATACTAGAGGACATAGAAAATGCACACCTACATTATATACTAGAGGACATAGAAAACGTACACCTACATTATATACTAGAGGACATAGAAAACGCACACCTACATTATATACTAGAGGACATAGAATACACACACCTACATTATATACTAGAGGATATAGAAAACGCACACCTACATTATATACTAGAGGACATAGAAAACGCACACCTAGATTATATACTAGAGGACATAGAAAATGCACACCTACATTATATACTAGAGGACATAGAAAACGCACACCTACATTAAATATACTAGCGGACATAGAAAACGCACACCTACATGATATACTAGAGGACATAGAAAATGCACACCTACATTATATACTAGAGGACATAGAAAATGCACACCTACATTATATACTAGAGGACATAGAAAATGCACACCTACATTATATACTAGAGGACATAGAAAATGCACATCTACATTATATACTAGAGGACATAGAAAATGCACACTTACATTGTATACTAGAGCACATAGAAAATGCACACCTACATTATATACTAGAGGACATAAAAACTGCACACCTACATTATATACTAGAGGACATAGAAAATGCACACCTACATTATATACTAGAGGACATAGAAAATGCACACCTACATTATATACTAGAGGACATAGAAAACGCACACCTACATTATATACTAGAGGACATAGAAAATGCACACCTACATTATATACTAGAGGACATAGAAAATGCACGCCTACATTATATACAATGTAGGTGTGCGTTATCTATGTCCTCTAGTATACAATTTACAAAGATTGACATACAAATGAAACCAAATTGCTTGGGAGTGTTCTGGGGTGCCGTGTTTGTTATTACTCGTTTAAAGCGACACTACATCAGTGAAAACGCAAATTTCTACCTAATGTAATTTCCTATTATATGGTATATATATTTCCAAATATTTGCCTCAAAAACTGAGTATTTCAACTAATAAACAAACGCCGTACACGCGATTTGTTGACATAACAAAATAATGTAAATAGTGTCGACATACATGCGGAATGCAACGCGTGTATCTTGAATAACTCGACTTATGGTACAGATTTACTCACATTTGTGCCTATGTATATTTATTTGTAGACTAATCTTAGTTGAATTATCTCTAGACGACACAGTAGCACGCGTTAAGTATTGACTCCAACAACAAACAAACGTTAATTCAAGAGCATGGATGACAGTTATCTTTATAATTTACATCAATGACTTACCTATGACTCTTACCAGCACAGTTGCAGACATATTTGTTGACGATACAACTATATCTGCCTCCGATCAATCTCTTGACACTCTTACTACTTCTTTATCTACTGATTTGATAAATGTTCAACAGTGGTTCGACAATCGTATGGTTCTCAATACTTCTAAGACCAAAATCATGTATATTTCCTCTAAATCAAAAGCTCATAGTATCAGTGAGTCTGCTCTTGAAGTGAAAGTGAACAACACTGTCATACATCCGAGTTCTGCTGAACGGCTACTCGGAGTTATGATTGACAACACACTATCCTGGGATAAGCATACTGACAATGTTCTCAAAAAATGTAACTCTTATTTATATTTATTGTCTCGTATAAAAAGGTATCTCTCTATTCCCAATCGCAACCTCTTCTACAATGCTTACATATTGCCTCACTTAGACTTTTGTTGTGTGATTTGGGGTAACTGCAACTCATCTTTAGAAGATAAAATAGTTCGGTTACAAAAGAGAGCAGCTAAACTAATTCTAGATCAGGACTTTGACACTCCATCGCAATTATTATTCTCCCAACTAAAATGGATGACCTTTCCAGAACGAGTCATATATCAGAAGGCTATACAAATGTATAAAACATTACATGGAGCTGCTCCAGACTATTTAAAATCATCCTTCACTTTTACTTCTGATATACATCCTAGAATTCTTAGATCAACCTCAGAATATCAATTATACACACCAAGACCAAATTGTGAATTATTTCGTAATACATTTGAATTTTCAGGATCATCTATTTGGAATTCATTGCCTCACTCAGTTCAAAATGCTCCAACTATCCAACAGTTCAAAATTCTCTACTTAAGGTGGAACTATAATAATTCAAACTAATCGCGTACTTCTACTGTTATTATAAACGTGTATTGCCATTGTGCACATTGTTAGATAGATCTAGTATCATTAATTGTCTCATTCTCATTTTCTACTCTGCTAGCCAATTCCATATATCATCATATTCCATTACATATTAAATATAGTTTCTCTATTTTTCAGCTTTTACATTACTATATTATTCCAATGTGCTGTTCTCACTTATAGTGCTATCTTTTGATTGCATTTGATTGTATATATGTTGAGGGCCTCATGGTAGATTAACTTTTGTTAAATGAGTACTCTCGTTAAATAAAGTCTTTATTATTATTATTATTATTATATGAAATCCTACTTTCACCTTTTAAAGTTTATAGACCACAAAAAACACCGTTTATTGTTTCAATGTTAGTGTTCTAATGTATTCAGAAGAATGTGTACATGTAGTAGCAATGCATGTATACGTTAACATATGGATTGATTTGGCTTTTTGCGATGTAATGTCGCTTTAAATAAAAACATGATTTTAAAATTCGATTCGGATGCATTGTAACCGTTCTCTGGAGTAACGACATGTCAGACACCTATTTCTGACTGTTCATATAGAGTACTATATGTTATACTTTTAAATGAAATATAGAAACTCGTTAACGAAATCACAGAGGACATTCGTTTGTTTTGGTCATTGATCGAGTTATATTTCACAGAATGGACACTGAATGCAATATTGCTACGAGGTATGTCAGGGCTAACGCACGCTTTCTCTCGGGTTCACGGCATTATCAAAACAAGCACATTCTGTTCCACAGTTCAACGCTTTATATATCAGGTGGTGCAAAGAACAGACCAATAACCTGATAGTATACAATTATACATGAATATAAGTATTAGTTCTTGCAGCTTATATCTTATTTCCTATGAACGTTTTACTGGTTACTGTTTACATGTTTCACTATGCTATTTCATGTTGTTCAATGTCAATTTGTTGAGGGCCCCATGGTAGATTAACTTAATTGTTGGAATGAGTCTTTATTATTATTATTAGGTTAAATCATAATAAACAAAACTATATGTTTGTTCGTTGAAAAGAATGTTGAATAATAGTTGAATATAGAAAGCTATCATTGACACGTGTAACTAGATATGTATACATGGTATAGTTGAATATAGAAAGCTATCATTGACACGTGTAACTAGATATGTATACATGGTATAGTAGTTGAATATAGAAAGCTATCATTGACATGTGTAACTAGATATATATACATGGTATAGTTGAATATAGAAAGCTATCATTGACACGTGTAACTAGATATGTATACATGGTATAGTTGAATATAGAAAGCTATCATTGACACGTGTAACTAGATATGTATACATGGTATAGTTGAATATAGAAAGCTATCATTGACACGTGTAACTAGATATGTATACATGGTATAGTTGAATATAGAAAGCTATCATTGACATGTGTAACTAGATATATATACATGGTATAGTTGAATATAGAAAGCTATCATTGACACGTGTAACTAGATATGTATACATGGCATAGTTGAACATAGAAAGCTATCATTGACACGTGTAACTAGATATGTATACATGGTATAGTTGAATATAGAAAGCTATCATTGACATGTGTAACTAGATATATATACATGGTATAGTTGAATATAGAAAGCTATCATTGACACGTGTAACTAGATATGTATACATGGCATAGTTGAACATAGAAAGCTATCATTGACACGTGTAACTAGATATGTATACATGGTATAGTTGAATATAGAAAGCTATCATTGACATGTGTAACTAGATATATATACATGGTATAGTTGAATATAGAAAGCTATCATTGACACGTGTAACTAGATATGTATACATGGTATAGTTGAATATAGAAAGCTATCATTGACACGTGTAACTAGATATGTATACATGGTATAGTTGAATATAGAAAGCTATCATTGACACGTGTAACTAGATATGTATACATGGTATAGTTGAATATAGAAAGCTATCATTGACACGTGTAACTAGCTATGTATAATGGTATAGTTGAATATAGAAAGCTATCATTGACACGTGTAACTAGATATGTATATATGGTATAGTTGAATATAGAAAGCTATCATTGACACGTGTAACTAGATATGTATAATGGTATAGTTGAATATAGAAAGCTATCATTGACACGTGTAACTAGGTATGTATACATGGCATAGTTGAATATAGAAAGGTATCATTGACACGTGTAACTAGATATGTATACATGGCATAGTTGAATATAGAAAGCTAACATTGGCACTTGTGACTTGATATGTATACATGGTAGTTGCAACAGCCCCATATACGTTTCAATACAACATTTGTCGCCAAGAGATGAAAATGGTACGTTATCGCCAGGCGTTGCCATCGCTTGTTTACTATACGTCTTTATTTACCCCAGTCCGAAATCCAGTAAAATAGACGTATAATAAACATATTTTAGGAATGAAGCTCCGATTTATTCTGAAGAAACATTGCTGGACCAATTAACAGCAATATGGCCTATCGTGTTAACGAGCCGCAGATTTAACTACGATCTAAGGTGTAGTGGACATTTTCTTGTGCTCGCTAATTACATTTTGATCATGTTGACAACTCGCAATCATTAGCGCTCTAAATCGGGTGTCGTTATAATCAATACACGTTGTGAGAATCACCCGCTATGATGTCTTTAAACATTACAAAGCCATTCCATTAAACGTAATCAATGCCTGGTAAAAGAGCTGTTTTCATTAGATCCTGTATTATACAATTGTTTGTCGACATGTGAATGGCAAAATGGGCTCGTCAAAGTCACAGAAACGTATCTATAGGGTAGATCTGGTAGCAACACAAATAATTGATTGTAACTATTGTCTATGGGTTTGCGATCAAGGGCGACATTCCGTACACTTTCCATGGCGTGGTGTTAATTAAAACAAGTTCCATTTTGTCCAAAGTGGTCTGCGTTAGAATGTGCTAAAACTGTAAAGCTGACGCATAACAAGTAGGCGTACTGAGGATTAGATAGAGATGTCGTATTGTTTGTTTGTCTTGTTGAATTTGGCACCATGCATGGCCTCCACTCGGCCATGGATGGCCAATCAAATATCTAACTAGATACAAGACACTTATTCAACTTACCCAGTGTTTATACAACTGTACACGAGGAACGTTTATTGGTTGGTCCTGACTGTTACCTATGTGCGTAGTAATTTTACTATATTGCGAGTATACTCTTGACATAGTCAGACAATTACTACAGATGGTGGTGATGCTGCTGCTGCTGCTGCTGCTGCTGCTGCTGCTGATGATGATGATGATGCTGATGATGATATTGATGCAGTGTTTTTTAGAATACTCTTCAGTTGCATCATTAAACAATTCGAGAACATTCGCATAGTATTCCTTTATTCAGTTGAAAATTCATGTTATTTTCTAATTCGCTAAGCTCAAACGTAAACTAAACCATTTATCCCATATTCAAAGTAATTCTAGGGGAAAAGAAAATTTAAGAACACGATTTAATATAGGATGCGCCATTTGCATTGCCATGTTCCACGTATTATATATATAACAAGCATTCTCTGAAACATTAAAACCAGCGACCATACAACAGTAGTGATGTGCTGATACTGATGATCAAAGATATCATAATATAATATCAGTTTGCGATCAAACTGTGCTTAGCCCTCTCAACACCACAGGCCTCTAAATAGGCTTACAAAAAGTGTAGATCCAGATGAGCCGACTCGTGACGAGCCGTCTCATCAGGATCTGCACTTTTTGCAAGTAATATTACTATTTTTAGACAAAATTACCCATTTTGATAAATGAACATTGTGATTAATTTATTGGTCTAAGCATATCATACACCAGTCCATGTCAGTTACTTGGTGTTGAATGGGTTAATATACACATCTCGAAAGCCACGTAAATACTAAACTCTACTGCCGGCTGCCACAACCCACTCCCCTAATTATATACTAGAGGATAATAGAAAACGCACACCTGCATGATATACTAGACACAGAAAACGCACCCTTACATTATATACTAGAGAACATAGAAAGCGTACAACTACATTATATACTAGAGGACATAGAAAGCGTACACCTACATTATATACTAGAGGACATAGAAAGCGTACACCTATATTATGTACTAGAGGACATAGAAAACGCACAACTACATTATATACTAGAGGACATAGAAAACGCACACCTACATTATATACTAGAGGACATAGAAAACGCACAACTACATTATATACTAGAGGACATAGAAAACGCACAACTACATTATATACTAGAGGACATAGAAAACGCACACTTACCCTACATTGTGTACTAGATGACATAGCAAACGCACACCTACATTATATGATTATTATTACATGAAAACGAAATACGAAGGATTCCATCAAAGATATATCACATCTTTATTACAAAACACAAACTGAACAACTAAAAATATTCCAACTGTTTAAACCTATGTATTTTTATAGTTATTGTTTTTCATGTAAAAACACATTTATCCGAAGTGTGAGTTTTCTATGTCCTCTAGTATATTATAATATAGAATATAATCTCCTCATCATTTTCTTTGATTTCTTTTTTGTGGAGGAGTGGGGTGTAGAGAGAACCAACGACCGCCATCCACCGTGACTTTCCCAACGATTAGTATAACGATAAATATTGTCAGATATTGAACACTATCGATACCACCACGTAGATTAGACAGACAAAATCATATCTGAACTAACTATTATAAATTAAAATCACAGACACTGTAATGCGTGACAGACATGTAACCAATAAATAAAAGTCTGAACATTCATTTCGTAACCTGCCATTGATAAGTATGCCACTCTTCTGACGATTTGTCTCGGTGTAATCAACAATTGGGTATAAGCTCTCGGATATAACTGGAACTGGACATGCTGATGTATAAATTGCAATTATCTTCCAAATTGCAACGTACAGACGGATCTGTAGTCCAGTGGTAACACGCTGGACTGGTAATCCACAGGGATCGCAGGTTCGATCCCCCGTCTGACGCTAATAAAATTAACAGTCATTCAGATGGGACATTAAACCGAGGTCTCGTGTCGGTGCTTTACACCGAGCACGTAAAAGAACCAGAGGAGACTCTGGAATGGGTATCTGGCTGTATCATGCACTAGCCTCCAAAATCTAAAATGACCAATCTCTTTAGGAGGCTTCGCTAATATGGGCAACCGGTAGCGACGATAAATAAACGTAAAACACACACAAATTGCAAAGTACCCAGAGATCTGCTACGATCAGCATCCTCTCACTTGTTTGTGAGACTGGATCGTGGGTTCGTGTATTGGCGTGGTGTGGGGATCGTGGGTTCGGGTATTGGTGTGGTGTGGGGATCGTGGGTTCGGGTATTGGTGTGGTGTGGGGATCGTGGGTTCGGGTATTGGTGTGGTGTGGGGATCGTGGGTTCGGGTATTGGTGTGGTGTGGGGATCGTGGGTTCGGGTATTGGTGTGGTGTGGGGATCGTGGGTTCGGGTATTGGCGTGGTGTGGGGATCGTGGTTCGGGTATTGGTGTGGTGTGGGGATCGTGGGTTCGGGTATTGGTGTGGTGTGGGGATGTGGGTCGGATTGGCGTTGTGGGATCGTGTTCGGGTATTGGCGTGGTGTGGGGATCGTGGGTTCGGGTATTGGCGTGGTGTGGGGATCGTGGGTTCGGGTATTGGGTGGTGTGGGGATCGTGGGTTCGGGTATTGGCGTTGTGTGGGGTTGGGTTCGGGTATTGGCGTGGTGTGGGTCGTGGGTTCGGGTATTGGCGTGGTGTGGGATCGTGGGTTCGGGTATTGGCGTTGTGGGATCGTGGGTTCGGGTATTGGCGTGGTGTGGGGATCGTGGGTTCGGGTATTGGCGTGGTGTGGGGATCGTGGGTTCGGGTATTGGGGTGGTGTGGGGATCGTGGGTTCGGGTATTGGTGTGGTGTGGGGATCGTGGGTTCGGGTATTGGCGTGGTGTGGGGATCGTGGGTTCGGGTATTGGTGTGGTGTGGGGAAACAACAGGTGGAATCGTGAGATACATGTAACAATCTATAAACACTATTTTCTTTCTTGTTTTTACCATAAATGTGTCTTTTTCTGATCCATTGTTTGATTTTTTATTTACATTCTATTTTGCGTACTCTTTTCAAGAAAGAAGACTGAGCTTAATTTAATCAAAAGTAAGCTTGACTATCTGGTGCGGGCAGTTGGCTAATGCTGTTAAAACGTGTGGCCCAAACCATTTGTATTTGCATGCTATGTATTGTATCTTTATGTGTATGACATAATTTATGTACTATTGATTTGCAATAAAATATGGTTAAATAAAATAAATAGTTTCCAAAAATCTGGGCGACGACAGTTTACCTAACAACACCTTTCCTGGGCAGGCTCCAGCGGTTAACCAGTACTTGGTGCATCATCTTCCGTAAGAAACTGCTTTTTCATATAAAGAGATACGATCTGAGTGGGGCACGAATACGTGACCATCAGTGACGACGTTTCAAGTCAAGCGAAGCAGTTGATTTACATATTGTGTTTTCTTACCCACAATAATGGCTATCCGGTTTCACGGTTCATCTGGTCTGCCAATAAAGCATTTATGTTTGATTACGCCCGGTTTATATTACGGAAGTAGACGAGGTAACTTCCGACTGTTTTTAGCCTGTGTTGAGTCACTTGAGTGTAGTTATTTATGGCGGAGAGAGAAAGGTTTGCGGGAACTCCAAGCGTTACAGGGCCGCTAGATCGAGCTGTAGTGTGTCTTAGTCTTGGGGCACCCATTAGTTTATAATAATACTACTAATAATAATAAAGACTTTATTTAACGAGTGTACTCATTTAACAAAAATTAATCTACTATGAGGCCCTCAACATTACACATTTATTTTAGCTCTATCGCGAAACAAGTTCTTACAACTTATATTAATCACTCTCGAGACCTCATTTCTGATGGAATCCATCGCCACGAGGGAGACAGAATAGGCAACGTGGAATTTAAATGCCTTGCCTAAGGGCACACTCGTAACGGCTCCAACGGGGCTCGAACTCCGGGTCTTTCGCACATGAAGCGAACGCGCTACCACTGAAACGCTAAGCGTTACAAGAATGCTAGATCTAGTGGTAGTATGTCTTAGTCTTGGAGCATCCATTAGTAAAATAATTAGTGAACATATGTACATTATTTGTCACTGTAGTGAAACTACGGATTTTTAAAAATGAATAAACTGTTACAGGCGAAAATATTAATATTGATTTATTTCACCTACTGTTCGCAGTATGTCATTATAAACTAGAGGATAACAATCGCGGATATGCAATCCCCACCCCTCCCGCGGTGGTGTTTGACAACCCTCCCGCACTGGTGTTTGACACCCCTCCCGCGGTGGTGTTTGACACCCTCCCGCGCTGGTGTTTGACACAATACATTAACACAATACAAGAACAAAGGCTTGATTTCACATGACCTTGCTCTTGCCCCAAGGTCACGAGTTATGGCTTATTTGAAAGGTCATATGGTGTTCCTTTGAAACTATATGTCTATCTTCGCTTAGTTTATACACATCTATTTTAGCTCGATTGTGTAACAAATTCCTACAACTTATAATACTCACTCTCGAGACCTCATTTCTGGTGGAATCCATCGCCATGAGGGAGAGGGAAGAGGTAATGTGGAATTTAAATGCCTTGACTAAGGTCACAATTGTAACGGCTATAGTTGGGCGCGAAATCTGGGCATGTCGCACCTGAAGCGAACGCACGCCTACATTGTATACTAGAGGACATAGAAAACGCACACCTACATTATATACTAGAGGACATAGAAAACGCACACCTACATTATATACTAGAGGACATAGAAAACGCACACCTACATTATATACTAGAGGACATAGAAAACGCACACCTACATTATATACTAGAGCACATAGAAGCGCACACCTACATTATATACTAGAGGACATAGAAAACGCACACCTACATTATATACTAGAGTACATAGAAAGCGCACACCTACATTATATTTTTAGTTTATACAAATTTATTTTAGCTCGATTGCGAAACAAGTTATTTCAACTTATATAAATCACTCTCGAGACCTCATTCCTGATGGAATCCATCGCCACGAGGGAGAGAGAAGAGGCAACGTGGAATTTAAATGCCTTGCCTAAGGGCACAATCGTAACGGCTCCAGTGGGGCTCGAACTCCGGACCTTTCGCACCTGAAGCGAACGCGCATCCATTGCGCTATCACGACTTCCACATTATATACTAGAGGACATAGAAAGCGCACACCAACATTATATACTAGAGGACATAGAAAACGCACACCTACATTGTATACTAGAGGACATAGAAAACGCACACCTACATTGTATATAGAGGACATAGATAACGCACACCTACATTATATACTAGAGGACATAGAAAACGCACACCTACATTATGTACTAGAGGACATAGAAAACGCACACCTACATTATATACAAGAGGACATAGAAAACGCACACCTACATTATATACTAGAGGACATAGAAAACGCACACCAACATTATATACTAGAGGACATAGAAAACGCACACCTACATTGTATATAGAGGACATAGAAAACGCACACCTACATTATATACTAGAGGACATAGAAAACGCACACCTCCATTATATACTAGAGGACATAGATAACGCACACCTACATTATATACTAGAGGACATAGAAAACGCCCACCTATATTGTATACTAGAGGACATAGGAAACGCACACCTACATTATTTATATACAAGAGGACATAGAAAACGCACACCTACATTATATACAAGAGGACATAGAAAACGCACACCTACATTATATACTAGAGCACATAGAAAACGCACACCTACATTATATACAAGAGGACATAGATAACGCACACCTACATTATATACTAGAGGACATAGAAAACGCACACCTACATTGTATACTAGAGGACATAGAAAACGCACACCTACATTGTATATAGAGGACATAGAAAACGCACACCTACATTATATGATTATTATTCCATGAAAACGAAATACGAAGGATTCCACAAAAGATATATCACATCTGTATTACAAAATAAAAACTGAACAACTAAAATATTCCAACATGTTTAAAACTATGTATTTATATAGATATTGTTTTTCATGTAAAAACACACTTATCCGAAGTGTGCGTTTTCTATGTCCTCTAGTATACTTAAGAAATAATATATGTCTTGCAGTAATTTATTGGCCAATAAAACATGGTTGTGAGTTCTGATACATGGTTAATTCCGACGAAAGCCATACCATGTTTTAATCGACTAAAAATAACTCAAATACAAATATTATTTCGATTCTAATATTACAAAGAAATATCTAAAAAATCTCAAAAATGGTTGTTATTTTGTTTAGAAAAGCGTAAATGACGTCACATAGCTACAAAATATACTAGTAAAATAACATCACGCGTGCGTAAACCATGTTTTATTGCAGAATTAAACATGGTACATGCATTCTTTGCATATACATGTATACAGAGACAATGCCGAGTAATGTTAGCATAGTTTAGTTTAATCATATTTGTTATTGCAAATCAATAGTTGATGTTATGCACAGAACGATACAATACATAGTATGAAAATGCAAACGGTTTGAGCCACAACTTTTGACAACATAGTGGTTATATAAAGGAGAATACATTATATTATATCCGGGTAAAAGGTAAATATCAGCTAATAAGGAGTATGGTAATTCATATATTTAAATATTCATAACAATTAAGAAAACTTCGGTCTATAGCCTCTTACAGGTGTATTTGAAATCATGGGCACCTCGTATGATTTAGCAGGCATTAAACACATGACGTCATACCTTTGTACTTGCAGTCCATTATTATTCATATTGGACTGCTGTCAAATGGCAAGAGTATGCTATTAAATCCTAGGCGTAAATATACGAAATTAACAATTTTATTTAATAGGATCCTGCTATATAAGTGTGTGTTTTAAGTAAAATATAAGTCCCAAACAGATCCAATTTGTAAACTATCGGTACGGTATCCGGCGCTACGCGCCTCACACAATCCAATACTTTACATATTGGGTCGTTTTCGGCTTATATCTTATACACAAACATTTTATAGCGGGTTGAATAAGTGGATTTCGCATGAAATTCACGTGCAATCTGATCTAGCGGGATTCTATTGCTGTGTAAATACAAGTGCGTTGTCATGCAGTGCGTTGCCATGCAGACACGCCATTGGGAAGGCTAGACTATGATAGTTACAACGCAAATAAAGTAGTTGTTAATACGCATCTCGTAGTACAGTTAGACGAAATGGTGTCGTCCATTTTACATAAAAGTATGACTTGTTGCACCGGCTTAGTCCTCTACAGACGGATCTGTAGTCCAGTGGTAACACGCTGGACTGGTATTCCAGGGATCGCAGGTTCGATCCCCCGTCTGACCCTAATAAAATTAACATGTCTTTCAGATGGGACTTTAAACCGAGGTCTCGTGTCGGTGCTGCACACCGTGCACGTAAAAGAACCAGAGTAGACCCTGGAATGGGTCTCTATCTGCATCATTTCACTATCCTCCAAATATCTAAAATGACTAATCTCTTCAGGAGACGTCGCTCATGTGGTCAACCGATAGCGACGATAAATAAACGTAAAACACACACTCGGTTTAGTTGTGTTATATTGGATTGCAGGCACGACGAAGATATAGTATCAAAGTTGTTGGGGGCATCGGGGCGCATCCCCCCAAACTATTTGGGAGGTAGAATGCAATTGGTGCAATCTGGTGCATTATATAAAGATAATTAGATTTGATTAGTAGTCTAATTAACTGAACAATGAAAATATAAGACAATAATCACAATATCTAACTAATACTCTGCCCGCTACAATATTTAGGTGCGCAGCACAAACTAACGCATAATGAGGCTTTAAACATCAAATGCACATCATAACGAATGTTCTTTAATAATAAAAATCAATGATCCGGCATTTGACAGATTATAGTCGGACTTTTTTCAGTTTCAGAGTTTATTGGCATTAAACACAATTGTTCGTCGCCTATACAACATGTACGACGGACAGTACATAATATACAATTACAATATAATACATGAGAAAAGCATGAAAACAAAATTAAAATTAATGGGTATCGTAGTTTGAAAATATATAATGAATATACATACGTAAATGTGTTCATTGACAACTACCCTCTAATAACAGATGCTTGGTAAATATATTTTGATAATTTTTTTATAATACTACTTTGTGAACATTGTAACAATGACTTAAACTTATTCAAGTTAGGCCAATGACAATAATAATGTGGTAAACAGTTGTTTCTTACTTCTCTATAGAATGGACATAACTAATAAAAAGTGATATTCAGTTTCAATACAATTCATATTGCATTTCGTACAAATTCTCTTGTTTCTATCAATATTTCTATGACGACCTTCTTCTATGAGTAAATTATGAGCAGAACATCGAAATCTAGACAAGTTAATTCTATAACTAACATTTTTAACACAGGATAAATACTGTTCTGGTTGGAAATATGTTTTAAACATGCAATAGGTTTCAAGTTTAGGTAGATTTCTAAGGTCTGAGAACCACTGCTGTAGATATTGATCATGTATACACTTTATTACACTCTGTATTTGTACATTTGTTACAACTGCACTATTCCATAAATAGGAAAACCCTAGGTTGTCTAAGAGTGTTTTAACATCGTTTGACCATGTATTTATATAATTACCATTCATATCACGCATATTATACAATTTATACACAAGACAATTTGGACATTTAGATATTTTATACCAATATCTAACTATTCTAACCTTACGAATTACAGATAATGGAACACGTCCAAACTCGCCATATACTGTTGCATTTGTTGTCTGCTGTCGCACTTGTAATATTTGTTTAAGACATTTTAAATGCAAACGTTCGATGTCAGGAGCTTTATAGAAACCCCATACTTCACATCCATAGTTTAGAATTGAGGCGATCATGGAGTCAAATAACTTAACTTTTCCGACAATTCAAAAGATAAAACATCAAATAAGGAATTAAGAGAAAACAAAGCTCTCATTGCTTGCTGTGAACGCGCTTTTTGTGTTTGGTAAAAACTACCATTAGCAGATAATGTTACACCTAGGTATGTGAATTTTGTAACAATATTTAACTTGTAATTATTATATGACACTACAATATGTTCAGGTTTGTTGCCCTTTTTAAACACCATAACAACAGTTTTATCAATATTTACACTAATGCCCCAATTGTTGCAATACATATGTAGATTATTTAACAAACGTTGTAAACCTTCTTTAGAATAAGACATTAGAACAGTATCATCAGCAAATAATAATAACAACATACGAAGTTCATCAATACTAACGGTGTCTATTGTATTATCGTAAATTGACTGGTACATATCGTTGATAAAGAATAGAAATAGCAATGGTGATAATGGTTCGCCTTGCTTTACACCTTTGACACAGTCAACATTGTCAGTGTAAGTTCCATTAATACGTACACATGATTTTACACTCTCGTATATATTTTGCAACATATTAACTAATTTAGTTGAAGCTCCATACTGTAATAGCTTAAACCAAATACCGTTTCTGTACACTACATCGAAAGCTTTACGAAAATCAACGAAAGCACAATAAAGTTTCTTCTTTTCTAGACAAATAACTTTTGTCAAACTGGAGTGGCGGTTGCTTGTCATGGCAGTTTGTAGATAGGTTCTGCGTATACGTTAATGAAAGAACGCCAACAACAAGCTTAAGAGTTGTCGGGGACCATTATCTATCTGACAGTTTGTTCTGTGTCGGTGTCGGGGACCATTAGATCAGCTATCTGACAGTTTGTTCTGTGTCGGTGTCGGGGACCATTAGATCAGCTATCTGACAGTTTGTTCTGTGTCGGGGATCATTAGATCAGCTATCTGACAGTTTGTTCTGTGCCGGTGACGGGATCATTAGATCAGCTATCTGACAGTTTGTTCTGTGTCGGTGTCGGCATCATTAGATCAGCTATCTGACAGTTTGTTCTGTGTCGGTGTCGGGGACCATTAGATCAGCTAGCTGACAGTTTGTTCTGTGTCGGTATCGGGATAATTAGATCAGCTATCTGACAGTTTGTTCTGTGTCGGGGATCATTAGATCAGCTATCTGACAGTTTGTTCTGTGCCGGTGTCGGGATCATTAGATCAGCTATCTGACATATTGTTCTGTGTCGGGGATCATTGGCTCAACTATCTAATTGTTTGTCATGTAGTTGCCGGGGATCATTGGCTCAACTATCTAATTGTTTGTCATGTAGTTGCCGGGGATCATTGGCTCAACTATCTAGTTGTTTGTCATGTAGTTGCCGGGGATCATTGGCTCAACTATCTAATTGTTTGTCATGTAGTTGTCGGGGATCATTGGCTCAACTATCTAATTGTTTGTCATGTAGTTGTCGGGGATCATTGGCTCAACTATCTAATTGTTTGTCATGTAGTTGCCGGGGATCATTGGCTCAACTATCTAATTGTTTGTCATGTAGTTGTCGGGGATCATTGGCTCAACTATCTAATTGTTTGTCATGTAGTTGCCGGGGATCATTGTCATGTAGTTGTCGGGGATCATTGGCTCAACTATCTAATTGTTTGTCATGTAGTTGTCGGGGATCATTGTCTCAACTATCTAATTGTTTGTCATGTAGTTGTCGGGGATCATTGTCATGTAGTTGCCGGGGATCATTGTCTCAACTATCTAATTGTTTGTCATGTAGTTGTCGGGGATCATTGTCATGTAGTTGTCGGGGATCATTGTCTCAACTATCTAATTGTTTGTCATGTAGTTGTCGGGGATCATTGTCTCAACTATCTAATTGTTTGTCATGTAGTTGTCGGGGATCATTGTCATGTAGTTGCCGGGGATCATTGTCTCAACTATCTAATTGTTTGTCATGTAGTTGTCGGGGATCATTGTCATGTAGTTGCCGGGGATCATTGTCTCAACTATCTAATTGTTTGTCATGTAGTTGTCGGGGATCATTGTCATGTAGTTGTCGGGGATCATTGTCTCAACTATCTAAGTGTTTGTCATGTAGTTGCCGGGGATCATTGTCTCAACTATGTAATTGTGTGTCATGTAGTTGCCGGGGATCATTGTCTCAACTATCTAATTGTTTGTCATGTAGTTGCCGGGGATCATTGGCTCAACTATCTAATTGTTTGTCATGTAGTTGCCGGGGATCATTGGCTCAACTATCTAATTGTTTGTCATGTAGTTGCCGGGGATCATTGGCTCAACTATCTAATTGTTTGTCATGTAGTTGCCGGGGATCATTGTCATGTAGTTGCCGGGGATCATTGTCATGTAGTTGTCGGGGATCATTGTCATGTAGTTGTCGGGGATCATTGGCTGAACTATCTAATTGTTTGTCATGTAGTTGCCGGGGATCATTGGCTCAACTATCTAATTGTTTGTCATGTAGTTGTCGGGGTTCATTGTCATGTAGTTGTCGGGGATCATTGGCTGAACTATCTAATTGTTTGTCATGTAGTTGCCGGGGATCATTGGCTCAACTATCTAATTGTTTGTCATTTAGTTGCCGGGGATCATTGGCTCAACTATCTAATTGTTTGTCATGTAGTTGTCGGGGATCATTGTCTCAACTATCTAATTGTTTGTCATGTAGTTGTCGGGGATCATTGGCTCAACTATCTAATTATTTGTCATGTAGTTGTCGGGGATCATTGTCTCAACTATCTAATTGTTTGTCATGTAGTTGTCGGGGATCATTGTCATGTAGTTGTCGGGGATCATTGGCTCAACTATCTAATTGTTTGTCATGTAGTTGCCGGGGATCATTGTCTCAACTATCTAATTGTTTGTCATGTAGTTGTCGGGGATCATTGTCATGTAGTTGCCGGGGATCATTGGCTCAACTATCTAATTGTGTGTCATG
Source organism: Archivesica marissinica (assembly GCA_014843695.1). Taxonomy (NCBI): domain Eukaryota; kingdom Metazoa; phylum Mollusca; class Bivalvia; order Venerida; family Vesicomyidae; genus Archivesica; species Archivesica marissinica. The sequence goes on from CM026393.1 coordinate 1,716,125, forward strand.
TAGTTGTCGGGGATCATTGTCATGTAGTTGTCGGGGATCATTGTCATGTAGTTGTCGGGGATCATTGTCATGTAGTTGTCGGGGATCATTGGCTCAACTATCTAATTGTTTGTCATGTAGTTGTCGGGGATCATTGGCTCAACTATCTAATTGTTTGTCATGTAGTTGTCGGGGATCATTGTCATGTATTGTCATCATTGTCATGTAGTTGTCGATTGTCATGTAGTTGTCGGGGATCATTGGCTCAACTATCTAATTGTTTGTCATGTAGTTGTCGGGGATCATTGGCTCAACTATCTAATTGTTTGTCATGTAGTTGTCGGGGATCATTGTCATCTAATTGTTTGTCATGTAGTTGTCGGGGATCATTGGCTCAACTATCTAATTGTTTGTCATGTAGTTGTCGGGGATCATTGTCCGGGGATCATTGGCTCAACTATCTAATTGTTTGTCATGTAGTTGCCGGGGATCATTGTCATGTAGTTGTCGGGGATCATTGTCATGTAGTTGTCGGGGATCATTGTCTCAACTATCTAATTGTTTGTCATGTAGTTGCCGGGGATCATTGTCTCAACTATCTAATTGTTTGTCATGTAGTTGCCGGGGATCATTGTCTCAACTATCTAATTGTTTGTCATGTAGTTGCCGGGGATCATTGGCTCAACTATCTAATTGTTTGTCATGTAGTTGCCGGGGATCATTGGCTCAACTATCTAATTGTTTGTCATGTAGTTGCCGGGGATCATTGGCTCAACTATCTAATTGTTTGTCATGTAGTTGCCGGGGATCATTGTCATGTAGTTGCCGGGGATCATTGTCATGTAGTTGTCGGGGATCATTGTCATGTAGTTGTCGGGGATCATTGGCTGAACTATCTAATTGTTTGTCATGTAGTTGCCGGGGATCATTGGCTCAACTATCTAATTGTTTGTCATGTAGTTGTCGGGGTTCATTGTCATGTAGTTGTCGGGGATCATTGGCTCAACTATCTAATTGTTTGTCATGTAGTTGCCGGGGATCATTGGCTCAACTATCTAATTGTTTGTCATGTAGTTGCCGGGGATCATTGGCTCAACTATCTAATTGTTTGTCATGTAGTTGTCGGGGATCATTGTCTCAACTATCTAATTGTTTGTCATGTAGTTGTCGGGGATCATTGGCTCAACTATCTAATTGTTTGTCATGTAGTTGTCGGGGATTATTGTCATGTAGTTGTCGGGGATCATTGTCATGTAGTTGTCGGGGATCATTGGCTCAACTATCTAATTGTTTGTCATGTAGTTGTCGGGGATCATTGTCTCAACTATCTAATTGTTTGTCATGTAGTTGTCGGGGATCATTGTCATGTAGTTGTCGGGGATCATTGGCTCAACTATCTAATTGTTTGTCATGTAGTTGCCGGGGATCATTGTCTCAACTATCTAATTGTTTGTCATGTAGTTGTCGGGGATCATTGTCATGTAGTTGCCGGGGATCATTGGCTCAACTATCTAATTGTGTGTCATGTAGTTGTCGGGGATCATTGTCATGTAGTTGTCGGGGATCATTGTCATGTAGTTGTCGGGGATCATTGTCATGTAGTTGTCGGGGATCATTGGCTCAACTATCTAATTGTTTGTCATGTAGTTGTCGGGGATCATTTGCTCAACTATCTAATTGTTTGTCATTTAGTTGCCGGGGATCATTGGCTCAACTATCTAATTGTTTGTCATGTAGTTGTCGGGGATCATTGGCTCAACTATCTAATTGTTTGTCATGTAGTTGTCGGGGATCATTGTCTCAACTATCTAATTGTTTGTCATGTAGTTGTCGGGGATCATTGTCTCAACTATCTAATTGTTTGTCATGTAGTTGTCGGGGATCATTGGCTCAACTATCTAATTGTGTGTCATGTAGTTGCCGGGGATCATTGGCTCAACTATCTAAGTGTTTGTCATGTAGTTGCCGGGGATCATTGGCTCAACTATCTAATTGTTTGTCATGTAGTTGCCGGGGATCATTGGCTCAACTATCTAATTGTTTGTCATGTAGTTGTCGGGGATCATTGGCTCAACTATCTAATTGTTTGTCATGTAGTTGCCGGGGATCATTGGCTCAACTATCTAATTGTTTGTCATGTAGTTGCCGGGGATCATTGGCTCAACTATCTAATTGTTTGTCATGTAGTTGCCGGGGATCATTGTCTTGTAGTTGCCGGGGATCATTGTCATGTAGTTGTCGGGGATCATTGTCATGTAGTTGTCGGGGATCATTGGCTGAACTATCTAATTGTTTGTCATGTAGTTGCCGGGGATCATTGGCTCAACTATCTAATTGTTTGTCATGTAGTTGTCGGGGTTCATTGTCATGTAGTTGTCGGGGATCATTGGCTGAACTATCTAATTGTTTGTCATGTAGTTGCCGGGGATCATTGGCTCAACTATCTAATTGTTTGTCATTTAGTTGCCGGGGATCATTGGCTCAACTATCTAATTGTTTGTCATGTAGTTGTCGGGGATCATTGTCTCAACTATCTAATTGTTTGACATGTAGTTGTCGGGGATCATTGGCTCAACTATCTAATTGTTTGTCATGTAGTTGTCGGGGATCATTGGCTCAACTATCTAATTGTTTGTCATGTAGTTGTCGGGGATTATTGTCATGTAGTTGTCGGGGATCATTGGCTCAACTATCTAATTGTTTGTCATGTAGTTGTCGGGGATCATTGTCTCAACTATCTAATTGTTTGTCATGTAGTTGTCGGGGATCATTGTCATGTAGTTGTCGGGGATCATTGGCTCAACTATCTAATTGTTTGTCATGTAGTTGCCGGGGATCATTGTCTCAACTATCTAATTGTTTGTCATGTAGTTGCCGGGGATCATTGGCTCAACTATCTAATTGTGTGTCATGTAGTTGTCGGGGATCATTGTCATGTAGTTGTCGGGGATCATTGTCATGTAGTTGTCGGGGATCATTGTCATGTAGTTGTCGGGGATCATTGTCTCAACTATCTAATTGTTTGTCATGTAGTTGTCGGGGATCATTGGTTGCCGGGGATCATTGTCTCAACTATCTAATTGTTTGTCATGTAGTTGCCGGGGATCATTGGCTCAACTATCTAATTGTTTGTCATGTAGTTGCCGGGGATCATTGGCTCAACTATCTAATTGTTTGTCATGTAGTTGCCGGGGATCATTGGCTCAACTATCTAATTGTTTGTCATGTAGTTGTCGGGGATCATTGTCATGTAGTTGCGGGATCATTGTCATGTAGTTGTCGGGGTCATTGTCATGTAGTTGTCGGGGATCATTGGCTCAACTATCTAATTGTTTGTCATGTAGTTGCCGGGGATCATTGGCTCAACTATCTAATTGTTTGTCATGTAGTTGCCGGGGATCATTGGCTCAACTATCTAATTGTTTGTCATGTAGTTGTCGGGGATCATTGTCTCAACTATCTAATTGTTTGTCATGTAGTTGTCGGGGATCATTGGCTCAACTATCTAATTGTTTGTCATGTAGTTGTCGGGGATTATTGTCATGTAGTTGTCGGGGATCATTGTCATGTAGTTGTCGGGGATCATTGTCTCAACTATCTAATTGTTTGTCATGTAGTTGTCGGGGATCATTGTCTCAACTATCTAATTGTTTGTCATGTAGTTGTCGGGGATCATTGTCATGTAGTTGTCGGGGATCATTGGCTCAACTATCTAATTGTTTGTCATGTAGTTGCCGGGGATCATTGTCTCAACTATCTAATTGTTTGTCATGTAGTTGTCGGGGATCATTGTCATGTAGTTGCCGGGGATCATTGGCTCAACTATCTAAGTGTGTCATGTAGTTGTCGGGGATCATTGTCATGTAGTTGTCGGGGATCATTGTCATGTAGTTGTCGGGGATCATTGTCATGTAGTTGTCGGGGATCATTGGCTCAACTATCTAATTGTTTGTCATGTAGTTGTCGGGGATCATTTGCTCAACTATCTAATTGTTTGTCATTTAGTTGCCGGGGATCATTGGCTCAACTATCTAATTGTTTGTCATGTAGTTGTCGGGGATCATTGGCTCAACTATCTAATTGTTTGTCATGTAGTTGTCGGGGATCATTGTCTCAACTATCTAATTGTTTGTCATGTAGTTGTCGGGGATCATTGTCTCAACTATCTAATTGTTTGTCATGTAGTTGTCGGGGATCATTGGCTCAACTATCTAATTGTTTGTCATGTAGTTGCCGGGGATCATTGGCTCAACTATCTAAGTGTTTGTCATGTAGTTGCCGGGGATCATTGGCTCAACTATCTAATTGTTTGTCATGTAGTTGCCGGGGATCATTGGCTCAACTATCTAATTGTTTGTCATGTAGTTGTCGGGGATCATTGGCTCAACTATCTAATTGTTGTCATGTAGTTGCCGGGGATCATTGGCTCAACTATCTAATTGTTTGTCATGTAGTTGCCGGGGATCATTGGCTCAACTATCTAATTGTTTGTCATGTAGTTGCCGGGGATCATTGTCTTGTAGTTGCGGGGATCATTGTCATGTAGTTGTCGGGGATCATTGTCATGTAGTTGTCGGGGATCATTGGCTCAACTATCTAATTGTTTGTCATGTAGTTGCCGGGGATCATTGGCTCAACTATCTAATTGTTTGTCATGTAGTTGTCGGGGATCATTGGCTCAACTATCTAATTGTTTGTCATGTAGTTGTCGGGGATCATTGTCATGTAGTTGTCGGGGATCATTGGCTCAACTATCTAATTGTTTGTCATGTAGTTGTCGGGGATCATTGTCTCAACTATCTAATTGTTTGTCATGTAGTTGTCGGGGATCATTGGCTCAACTATCTAATTGTGTGTCATGTAGTTGTCGGGGATCATTGTCATGTAGTTGCCGGGGATCATTGTCTCAACTATCTAATTGTTTGTCATGTAGTTGCCGGGGATCATTGGCTCAACTATCTAATTGTTTGTCATGTAGTTGCCGGGGATCATTGGCTCAACTATCTAATTGTTTGTCATGTAGTTGCCGGGGATCATTGGCTCAACTATCTAATTGTTTGTCATGTAGTTGCCGGGGATCATTGTCATGTAGTTGCCGGGGATCATTGTCATGTAGTTGTCGGGGATCATTGTCATGTAGTTGTCGGGGATCATTGGCTGAACTATCTAATTGTTTGTCATGTAGTTGCCGGGGATCATTGGCTCAACTATCTAATTGTTTGTCATGTAGTTGTCGGGGATCATTGTCATGTAGTTGTCGGGGATCATTGGCTCAACTATCTAATTGTTTGTCATGTAGTTGCCGGGGATCATTGGCTCAACTATCTAATTGTTTGTCATGTAGTTGCCGGGGATCATTGGCTCAACTATCTAATTGTTTGTCATGTAGTTGTCGGGGATCATTGGCTCAACTATCTAATTGTTTGTCATGTAGTTGTCGGGGATCATTGTCATGTAGTTGTCGGGGATCATTGTCATGTAGTTGTCGGGATCATTGCTCAACTATCTAATTGTTTGTCATGTAGTTGTCGGGGATCATGTCTCAACTATCTAATTGTTTGTCATGTAGTTGTCGGGGATCATTGTCATGTAGTTGTCGGGGATCATTGGCTCAACTATCTAATTGTTTGTCATGTAGTTGCCGGGGATCATTGTCTCAACTATCTAATTGTTCATGTAGTTGTCGGGGATCATTGTCATGTAGTTGCCGGGGATCATTGGCTCAACTATCTAATTGTGTGTCATGTAGTTGTCGGGGATCATTGTCATGTAGTTGTCGGGGATCATTGTCATGTAGTTGTCGGGGATCATTGTCATGTAGTTGTCGGGGATCATTGGCTCAACTATCTAATTGTTTGTCATGTAGTTGTCGGGGATCATTTGCTCAACTATCTAATTGTTTGTCATTTAGTTGCCGGGGATCATTGGCTCAACTATCTAATTGTTTGTCATGTAGTTGTCGGGGATCATTGGCTCAACTATCTAATTGTTTGTCATGTAGTTGTCGGGGATCATTGTCTCAACTATCTAATTGTTTGTCATGTAGTTGTCGGGGATCATTGGCTCAACTATCTAATTGTTGTCATGTAGTTGCCGGGGATCATTGGCTCAACTATCTAATGTTTGTCATGTAGTTGCCGGGGATCATTGGCTCAACTATCTAATTGTTTGTCATGTAGTTGTCGGGGATCATTGGCTCAACTATCTAATTGTTTGTCATGTAGTTGTCGGGGATCATTGGCTCAACTATCTAATTGTTTGTCATGTAGTTGCCGGGGATCATTGGCTCAACTATCTAATTGTTTGTCATGTAGTTGCCGGGGATCATTGGCTCAACTATCTAATTGTTTGTCATGTAGTTGCCGGGGATCATTGTCTGTAGTTGCCGGGGATCATTGTCATGTAGTTGTCGGGGATCATTGTCATGTAGTTGTCGGGGATCATTGGCTGAACTATCTAATTGTTTGTCATGTAGTTGCCGGGGATCATTGGCTCAACTATCTAATTGTTTGTCATGTAGTTGTCGGGGTTCATTGTCATGTAGTTGTCGGGGATCATTGGCTGAACTATCTAATTGTTTGTCATGTAGTTGCCGGGGATCATTGGCTCAACTATCTAATTGTTTGTCATTTAGTTGCCGGGGATCATTGGCTCAACTATCTAATTGTTTGTCATGTAGTTGTCGGGGATCATTGTCTCAACTATCTAATTGTTTGACATGTAGTTGTCGGGGATCATTGGCTCAACTATCTAATTGTTTGTCATGTAGTTGTCGGGGATCATTGGCTCAACTATCTAATTGTTTGTCATGTAGTTGTCGGGGATTATTGTCATGTAGTTGTCGGGGATCATTGGCTCAACTATCTAATTGTTTGTCATGTAGTTGTCGGGGATCATTGTCTCAACTATCTAATTGTTTGTCATGTAGTTGTCGGGGATCATTGTCATGTAGTTGTCGGGGATCATTGGCTCAACTATCTAATTGTTTGTCATGTAGTTGTCGGGGATCATTGTCATGTAGTTGTCGGGGATCATTGTCTCAACTATCTAATTGTTTGTCATGTAGTTGTCGGGGATCATTGGCTCAACTATCTAATTGTTTGTCATGTAGTTGTCGGGGATCATTGTCAACTATCTAATGTTTGTCATGTAGTTGCCGGGGATCATTGGCTCAACTATCTAATTGTGTGTCATGTAGTTGTCGGGGATCATTGTCATGTAGTTGTCGGGGATCATTGTCATGTAGTTGTCGGGGATCATTGTCATGTAGTTGTCGGGGATCATTGGCTCAACTATCTAATTGTTTGTCATGTAGTTGTCGGGGATCATTGTCATGTAGTTGTCGGGGATCATTGTCATGTAGTTGCCGGGGATCATTGGCTCAACTATCTAATTGTTTGTCATGTAGTTGTCGGGGATCATTGTCATGTAGTTGTCGGGGATCATTGGCTCAACTATCTAATTGTTTGTCATGTAGTTGCCGGGGATCATTGTCATGTAGTTGTCGGGGATCATTGTCTCAACTATCTAATTGTTTGTCATGTAGTGGTCGGGGATCATTGTCATGTAGTTGCCGGGGATCATTGGCTCAACTATCTAATTGTTTGTCATGTAGTTGTCGGGGATCATTGGCTCAACTATCTAATTGTGTGTCATGTAGTTGTCGGGGATCATTGTCATGTAGTTGTCGGGGATCATTGTCATGTAGTTGTCGGGGATCATTGTCATGTAGTTGTCGGGGATCATTGTCTCAACTATCTAATTGTTTGTCATGTAGTTGTCGGGGATCATTGGCTCAACTATCTAATTGTTTGTCATTTAGTTGCCGGGGATCATTGGCTCAACTATCTAATTGTTTGTCATGTAGTTGTCGGGGATCATTGTCTCAACTATCTAATTGTTTGTCATGTAGTTGTCGGGGATCATTGGCTCAACTATCTAATTGTTTGTCATGTAGTTGTCGGGGATCATTGTCATGTAGTTGTCGGGGATCATTGTCATGTAGTTGTTTGTCATGTAGTTGTCGGGGATCATTGGCTCAACTATCTAATTGTTTGTCATGTAGTTGTCGGGGATCATTGTCATGTAGTTGTCGGGGATCATTGGCTCAACTATCTAATTGTTTGTCATGTAGTTGCCGGGGATCATTGTCTCAACTATCTAATTGTTTGTCATGTAGTTGTCGGGGATCATTGTCATGTAGTTGCCGGGGATCATTGGCTCAACTATCTAATTGTTTGTCATGTAGTTGTCGGGGATCATTGTCATGTAGTTGTCGGGGATCATTGGCTCAACTATCTAATTGTTTGTCATGTAGTTGTCGGGGATCATTGTCTCAACTATCTAATTGTTTGTCATGTAGTTGTCGGGGATCATTGTCATGTAGTTGTCGGGGATCATTGGCTCAACTATCTAATTGTTTGTCATGTAGTTGCCGGGGATCATTGGCTCAACTATCTAATTGTTTGTCATGTAGTTGCCGGGGATCATTGGCTCAACTATCTAATTGTTTGTCATGTAGTTGTCGGGGATCATTGTCATGTAGTTGCCGGGGATCATTGTCATGTAGTTGTCGGGGATCATTGTCATGTAGTTGTCGGGGATCATTGGCTGAACTATCTAATTGTTTGTCATGTAGTTGCCGGGGATCATTGGCTCAACTATCTAATTGTTTGTCATGTAGTTGTCGGGGTTCATTGTCATGTAGTTGTCGGGGATCATTGGCTCAACTATCTAATTGTTTGTCATGTAGTTGCCGGGGATCATTGGCTCAACTATCTAATTGTTTGTCATGTAGTTGCCGGGGATCATTGGCTCAACTATCTAATTGTTTGTCATGTAGTTGTCGGGGATCATTGTCTCAACTATCTAATTGTTTGTCATGTAGTTGTCGGGGATCATTGGCTCAACTATCTATTGTTTGTCATGTAGTTGTCGGGGATTATTGTCATGTAGTTGTCGGGGATCATTGTCATGTAGTTGTCGGGGATCATTGGCTCAACTATCTAATTGTTTGTCATGTAGTTGTCGGGGATCATTGTCTCAACTATCTAATTGTTTGTCATGTAGTTGTCGGGGATCATTGTCATGTAGTTGTCGGGGATCATTGGCTCAACTATCTAATTGTTTGTCATGTAGTTGCCGGGGATCATTGTCTCAACTATCTAATTGTTTGTCATGTAGTTGTCGGGGATCATTGTCATGTAGTTGCCGGGGATCATTGGCTCAACTATCTAATTGTGTGTCATGTAGTTGTCGGGGATCATTGTCATGTAGTTGTCGGGGATCATTGTCATGTAGTTGTCGGGGATCATTGTCATGTAGTTGTCGGGGATCATTGGCTCAACTATCTAATTGTTTGTCATGTAGTTGTCGGGGATCATTTGCTCAACTATCTAATTGTTTGTCATTTAGTTGCCGGGGATCATTGGCTCAACTATCTAATTGTTTGTCATGTAGTTGTCGGGGATCATTGGTCAACTATCTAATTGTTTGTCATGTAGTTGTCGGGGATCATTGGCTCAACTATCTAATTGTTTGTCATGTAGTTGTCGGGGATCATTGTCTCAACTATCTAATTGTTTGTCATGTAGTTGTCGGGGATCATTGGCTCAACTATCTAATTGTTTGTCATGTAGTTGCCGGGGATCATTGGCTCAACTATCTAAGTGTTTGTCATGTAGTTGCCGGGGATCATTGGCTCAACTATCTAATTGTTTGTCATGTAGTTGCCGGGGATCATTGGCTCAACTATCTAATTGTTTGTCATGTAGTTGTCGGGGATCATTGGCTCAACTATCTAATTGTGTGTCATGTAGTTGCGGGGATCATTGGCTCAACTATCTAATTGTTTGTCATCTAGTTGCCGGGGATCATTGGCTCAACTATCTAATTGTTTGTCATGTAGTTGCCGGGGATCATTGTCTTGTAGTTGCCAGATCATTGTCATGTAGTTGTCGGGGATCATTGTCATGTAGTTGTCGGGGATCATTGGCTGAACTATCTAATTGTTTGTCATTTAGTTGCCGGGGATCATTGGCTCAACTATCTAATTGTTTGTCATGTAGTTGTCGGGGTTCATTGTCATGTAGTTGTCGGGGATCATTGGCTGAACTATCTAATTGTTTGTCATGTAGTTGCCGGGGATCATTGTCATGTAGTTGCCGGGGATCATTGTCATGTAGTTGTCGGGGATCATTGTCATATAGTTGTCGGGGATCATTGGCTGAACTATCTAATTGTTTG
>CM026393.1:1727348-1790430 GCA_014843695.1 Archivesica marissinica
CCCATTGGAGGTTCCACAAGTAATTACCCCCATTGGAGGTTCCACAAGTAATTACCCCCATTGGAGGTTCCACAAGTAATTACCCCATTGGATGTTCCACAAGTAATTACCCCCATTGCAGGTTCCACAAGTAATTACCCCCATTGGAGGTTCCACAAGTAATTACCCCATTGGATGTTCCACAAGTAATTACCCCCATTGGAGGTTCCACAAGTAATTACCCTATTGGATGTTCCACAAGTAATTACCCCCATTGCAGGTTCCACAAGTAATTACCTCATTGGATGTTCCACAAGTAATTACCCCATTGCAGGTTCCACAAGTAATTACCCCCATTGGAGGTTCCACAAGTAATTACCCCCATTGCAGGTTCCACAAGTAATTACCCCCATTGGAGGTTCCACAAGTAATTACCCCATTGGATGTTCCACAAGTAATTACCCCCATTGGAGGTTCCACAAGTAATTACCCTATTGGATGTTCCACAAGTAATTACCCCCATTGCAGGTTCCACAAGTAATTACCTCATTGGATGTTCCACAAGTAATTACCCCATTGCAGGTTCCACAAGTAATTACCCCATTGAGGTTGTGTTTTTGGGTTGTTTGGGTTCCACAAGTATTACCCCATTGGAGGTTCCACAAGTAATTACCCCCATGGAGGTTCCACAAGTAATTACCCCATTGGAGGTTCCACAAGTAATTACCCCAATTGGAGGTTCCACAAGTAATTACCCCATTGGAGGTTCCACAAGTAATTACCCCATTGGAGGTTCCACAAGTAATTACCCAAATAGAGGTTCCACAAGTAATAACCCCATTGGAGGTTCCACAAGTAATTACCCCCATTGGAGGTTCCACAAGTAATTACCCCCATTGGAGGTTCCACAAGTAATTACCCCATTGGAGGTTCCACAAGTAATTACCCCATTGGAGGTTCCACAAGTAATTACCCCCATTGGAGGTTCCACAAGTAATTACCCCATTGGAGGTTCCACAAGTAATTACCCCATTGCAGGTTCCACAAGTAATTACCCCCATTGGAGGTTCCACAAGTAATTACCCCATTGCAGGTTCCACAAGTAATTACCCCCATTGGAGGTTCCACAAGTAATTACCCCCATTGGAGGTTCCACAAGTAATTACCCCATTGGAGGTTCCACAAGTAATTACCCCCATTGGAGGTTCCACAAGTAATTACCCCCATTGGAGGTTCCACAAGTAATTACCCATTGGAGTTCCACAAGTAATTACCCCATTGGAGGTTCCACAAGTAATTACCCCATTGGAGGTTCCACAAGTAATTACCCCATTGGAGGTTCCACAAGTAATTACCCCCATTGGAGGTTCCACAAGTAATTACCCCATTGGAGGTTCCACAAGTAATTACCCCCATTGGAGGTTCCACAAGTAATTACCCCCATTGGAGGTTCCACAAGTAATTACCCCATTGGAGGTTCCACAAGTAATTACCCCCATTGGAGGTTCCACAAGTAATTACCCCATTGGAGGTTCCACAAGTAATTACCCCAATGGAGGTTCCACAAGTAATTACCCCATTGGAGGTTCCACAAGTAATTACCCCCATTGGAGGTTCCACAAGTAATTACCCCATTGGAGGTTCCACAAGTAATTACCCCATTGGAGGTTCCACAAGTAATTACCCCATTGGAGGTTCCACAAGTAATTACCCCCATTGGAGGTTCCACAAGTAATTACCCCCATTGGAGGTTCCACAAGTAATTACCCCATTGGAGGTCAGTAATTACCCCCATTGGAGGTTCCACAAGTAATTACCCCATTGGAGGTTCCACAAGTAATTACCCCATTGGAGGTTCCACAAGTAATTACCCCCATTGGAGGTTCCACAAGTAATTACCCCATTGGAGGTTCCACAAGTAATTACCCCCATTGGAGGTTCCACAAGTAATTACCCCATTGGAGGTTCCACAAGTAATTACCCCCATTGGAGGTTCCACAAGTAATTACCCCCATTGGAGGTTCCACAAGTAATTACCCCCATTGGAGGTTCCACAAGTAATTACCCCATTGGAGGTTCCACAAGTAATTACCCCCATTGGAGGTTCCACAAGTAATTACCCCATTGGAGGTTCCACAAGTAATTACCCCATTGCAGGTTCCACAAGTAATTACCCCCATTGGAGGTTCCACAAGTAATTACCCCATTGCAGGTTCCACAAGTAATTACCCCATTGGAGGTTCCACAAGTAATTACCCCATTGGAGGTTCCACAAGTAATTACCCCATTGCAGGTTCCACAAGTAATTACCCCATTGGAGGTTCCACAAGTAATTACCCCATTGGAGGTTCCACAAGTAATTACCCCCATTGCAGGTTCCACAAGTAATTACCCCATTGGAGGTTCCACAAGTAATTACCCCCATTGCAGGTTCCACAAGTAATTACCCCATTGGAGGTTCCACAAGTAATTACCCCATTGGAGGTTCCACAAGTAATTACCCCATTGCAGGTTCCACAAGTAATTACCCCATTGGAGGTTCCACAAGTAATTACCCCATTGCAGGTTCCACAAGTAATTACCCACATTGGAGGTTCCACAAGTAATTACCCCCATTGGAGGTTCCACAAGTAATTACCCCATTGCAGGTTCCACAAGTAATTACCCCAATGGAGGTTCCACAAGTAATTACCCCATTGCAGGTTCCACAAGTAATTACCCCATTGGAGGTTCCACAAGTAATTACCCAAATAGAGGTTCCACAAGTAATTACCCCATTGGAGGTTCCACAAGTAATTACCCAAATAGAGGTTCCACAAGTAATTACCCCATTGCAGGTTCCACAAGTAATTACCCCATTGGAGGTTCCACAAGTAATTACCCAAATAGAGGTTCCACAAGTTATTACCCTATTGGAGTGTATGTGCAGTATGAAATATCACATTGAAAGCTTTAACAATTTGTTACCTCATTAGTGAAGAGCTTGAGTTATGGAATCCATAGAGACTGCCATGTGATGTCAAACGAGTGACAACAAATGTGTCTTATTTAGTAAATGCTGATGACACAAAATCACTTTATGTATCTTGTTTTCTTCAAATGGAAAAAATAAGCTTATTCAAATTGATGCAAATGTTCACTTTAGTAAACAACCATATTTACAATGTTGTTGTGTATATTGTAAAACTTTATTTATAAAGGGAGGTAATTTATTAATAGTAATTTCGTAAACACCAGTTCATGTTTGGGGAAATCTTCAACATTTTACTTAAAACCTTCATAATGTGTTATGGGAAATGTCTACGTCAGTAATCACGATTATAAATCATCCTCCCCGTAGAATATCCCGGTGCGTAGCACATTCTAAGTAGATGCAGAATTATTCCGCAATCACATCTTAGAGGTGTACATGTATTGGAAACATGTGTTGTTTTACCTTCTGTATCTCTGGCTTCATCTCCAAGACCCAGAGAAGGAACCTTCACCTTTAACATCGAGTTGTACATATCTTCATTTTTTTTGCTCAGCTGAGTTGTGACCGAATTTATCGCCTTTTGAAGATCTTGAGGTCAGGGCTTGTTCTACCTTGTCAGATTTCCAAAATACCTATAGAGAATGGTAAATACCAAGCCTAGTTGTTCAGAAAGGTAGACAGTTCGGAGTAAATGCATGGCGGTCGCCAGATCGGACAGGTGGGTTTTCTCCGGGTACTCCAGTTTCCTCCCACATGAATGACCACATAAGCGCTTTCATCTGCACCAATGAAAGTGGTTAATATAAGTTGTTAGAACTTGCTTCGCAATCGTAAAATAAATAAAGTTTAAACTTTACATGCATGGCCTTTGGCAAGTCAAACTCTAATTTGCATTGCTTTCTTCTCAGCGAGACATAAAGGAATGGTACATTGGTTTGCCAACCTTCTAGTACCTAGCCAATCAATGGCTATATTTGTAGCAGTTTGAGTAAATCTTTGGAGTGGCAGAATAATATTTAATTTATAAAACCCATTGTAATTGCATGTTCAATGGACTGTATTTCAGAGAGAGATAAAGAGATTCAAATGTTAAGAAAATCGCAAAAATCATATCTTGAAGATAACTATGTGATGTCGAAACAAGTGAAGGAATTAGAGGTAAGAACTAGCTATCCATTTGTATATCCATCATAGAGATAACGTTGTGATGTCGAAACAAGTGAAGGAATTAGAGGTAAGAACTAGCTATCCATTTGTATATCCATCATAGAGATAACGTTGTGATGTCGAAACAAGTGAAGGAATTAGAGGTAAGAACTAGCTATCAATTTGTATATCCATCATAGAGATAACGTTGTGATGTCAGAACAAGTACATGTATTTATTCCAACACTTTCCCCATTCACATGTATTTAATCCAACACTTTCCCCATTCACATGCATTTATTCCAACACTTTACCCATTCACATGTATTTATTCCAACACTTTCCCCATTCACATGCATTTATTCCAACACTTTACCCATTCACATGCATTTATTCCAACACTTTCCCCATTCACATGTATTTATTCCAACACTTTCCCCATTCACATGTATTTATTCCAACACTTTCCCCATTCACATGTATTTATTCCAACACTTTCCCCATTCACATGCATTTATTCCAACACTTTCCCCATTCACATGCATTTATTCCAACACTTTCCCCATTCACATGTATTTATTCCAACACTTTCCCCATTCACATGCATTTATTCCAACACTTTCCCCATTCACATGTATTTATTCCAACACTTTCCCCATTCACATGTATTTATTCCAACACTTTCCCCATTCACATGTATTTATTCCAACACTTTCCCTATTCACATGCATTTATTCCAACACTTTCCCCATTCACATGCATTTATTCCAACAACTGGAGACTCTTTTGTTGGAGATATTTTACTGCTTCGTAGCATTTTATTCTATAGTGCATAAATAACTGTATTTGTAGAACATATGTTTGTATATTCAGGAGTATGAGAACAAGCTAGACCAGGATCTGGGCAGTTTGAAGGCCTATGGTTCCTCATTATCCGCTCAAGTAGATGCGTTAAAGATGGTTCCCACGTTGTTTGGAGTGATCAACTTTTGAATTAGATCAGGATCTTGTCCTACAGTGCCTCATTATCCGTTCACATGTGCGCTTTTAGCAAGATTACTACGTTGCTTGGAGTGATCAATGTTTGAACGAGATCAGCTTCTTGGAAGAGTGAAGGTCTACCATTATCTGCTCAAATAGATGCATTTAAGATGGTTCCCACAATGTTTGTGATAATTGTGAACTAGATCATCTTATGGGCCGTTTGATTGCCTATGTGGTGTCTCTTATTACAGAAGTGTTTGTTTGGAATGATAAACTTCTAACTAGACCATTGTAAACCAGGATCTGGGAAGTTTGAAGGTTTCTGAAGGCTCATCTTGGACATGCAGAGTTGTAACGTTAAAATCTGGACAGTTACTGTTGGTTGATATCATGTAGTATGAACTGTTTGGAGTGATGGCCATTCTGTTGTAGCTAGACCTGTATCTAGACAGTTACTGTTGGTTGGGTTCAAGTAGTGTCTATCGATGGCAGAAGCTGTATGGAGTGATGGATGCTTCCATTGTTGCCAGTGCTACATCATAGTCTGGTGAAGTGGATTAATATAACAGGACTTGGTAGATCTACAGAAATTATTTCCAAGCACAAATTAGCAGCTATTGGGGATATGTGCTCTATTTTGTATGATCCATAGTTTACAAACTGTATATAAAATGTGTATGTCTTTCAGTGCCAAATGGCACTTTACTATTATACTATACATTTATAGCATTATATGATGCTATGTAATCTATACGATGCTATCTTGATATGATCGTGTGCAATGTAGCCCAGCGTTATAATTCCTAACTTGGTACAAAATATATGAGTCATTGAATTTGATTGGTTTATTTAATGCAACCAATGAGGGCATTGGAGAGATGGCCTATATAGATGTGCAATACTGTTTCATGTTATTTTGTCTTATTTGAACATTTTGTCTCATCGTTTTTTTCTCATCTTGTTTTGAAGAAAAACGATTCTCATCTATTTTCTTCTTTAAAAACAAGAGTTATTGTGATGGCTTAGGCATTGTCCGTCTATCCGTGCTTACAAATTGTGTGGCTAGAAAAATAGATGTATTGTCTATTAACATAGAGTTAGCTCTTGCATGGCTAATAACATAAATATCACTTGCGATCCATGCCCGTATGTCCATCTGTTCTCCATCTCTAAACATTAATATTGGCCATAACGTCTTCATCTCTCGATACACGTTGCTGTCACACACTACTCACGGCTCTGTATTGAAGGGTGTATCTTGACAAAGACTTTTTTCTACTTCAAGAACTTGTAACACAATCACTTGTAATGCAACTTATTCATCTCGTGGCCGATGTAACATCTCGTGAAACATAGTGATTGGCGTGGTTCTATATGCCTTGGACCTCCGTGACAGTTAGTGGGTCCACGAACAACAAGTATTACACAATCAATCTTATTATTAAACATATTTAACCAGTACATGAGACATGTTGTCTCCATAGTAACCAGCAAGGCCTCTCTCTGAAATGACAGAGAGAGGGGGGGGGGCTGTTTTTTACTCCTTAAGAACAATATAGTCAAATTGTTTATAGCATCATGACATTCAGATTTTAATCACATTAACAGTTCATTGGCCGGTAACTAGCTGAATCCAGTTCTACGGATGCAAATCAGCACTTTTGATGTCAATCTATTGTGCAATTGCTCACCCTATCAGCTTATGTTATGTTATATTTCGGTTTTTACGCCTGCATCAGCACCATTTCGGGCTATATCGCTGGGGGGCAGTTTACGTAACAACACCTTTCCTGGGCAGGCTCCAGCAGTTAACCAGTACTTGGTGCACCAACCTCCGTAAGAAGCTGCCAACTTTTTCATATAAATGAGACATGGCCTGAGCGGGGCTCGAACCCGTGACCATCAGTGATGATAGGTTACAGTGGTATACAAGTCAGTGACCGTAACCACTCGACCACGGAGGCGGACATCAGCTTATGTAGCTGCAACCTGATATATCCATATGATCTGCATTTATAATGTCAATGTATTGTGCAATTGCTCAGTCTCTAGCCTTGTGCTATATGTATTTTTGAAACCCACAGGACACAACACATGTATATTTAGTACTAACTACATCAACGAGAATTTAGTCCTCTAAGTCATCAAGTGTAAATCCCATATATACTGTGAACGGTATCTAACAAATAGAATCATAACTCATCAATGTATCAATTGAGGAATTCAGTATATATGTACATGGTGGTATACACACACATGACGGATATGTAGTCCAGTAGTAACACGCTGGACTGGTAATCCAGGGATCGCAGGTTCGATCCCCCCGTCTGACCCTAATAAAATTAACAGTCTTACAGATGGGACGTTAAACTGAGGTCTCGTGTCGGTGCTTTACACAGTGCACGTAATAGAACCAGAGGAGATTCTGGAAAGGGTATCTCACTGTATCATTGCACTATCCTCCAAAAATCTAAAATGACTTATCTCTTCAGGAGGCGTCGCTCATATGGGCAATCGTTAGCGACGATAAATAAACGTAAAAAAACAAACAAGCACACATGACTATGTTACTCACACTTATCTAATATTTAATTCTTATTCTCCTATAATTTTGAAGTAAAACTTTTTCAAAGTAATGAACTTGTAAAAAACAAACCATTTTGCTGTAGCTTCTTCATCTGTTGACATGTTAAGCCGATGTTTGCACACTGCCAGTAACTATCACACAGCATTCATGGTACACACGATTGCGAAGCATCTGTTGACATGTTAAGCCGATGTTTGCACACTGCCAGTAACTATCACACAGCATTCATGGTACACACGATTGCGAAGCAAGTTTTAACAACTTATATTAATCACTTTCGTTGACGCGGTGGAAAGCGTATATGTGGTCATTCATGTGGGAGGAATCCAGAGTATCAGGAGAAAACCCACCTGTCCGATCTGGCGACCACCGTACCATCTCACATACTTCCTGGTCCAAGGATCGAACCCGGGTTGCATTGGTGAGAAGCGAGCGCGCTAACCACTGCGCTAATCGGGCACACAATTTGTTTTCAAGTGCAACACTTGACCATGTGGGTGTTTTGTTTATTTTGTTTTTAATATGCAATTTAGACGGCAGTTTCTGCATTATTCTAAGCCTAATTACATAACAAGAAACTGTTGAAATTATATCATTTTTATTATTTTTATAATAATAATAAAATTTAAAAAAATTGTAGCAATAACGCAGACTTTGTCGTATTTTCATGTCAGTGTCCTTTGTTACAGAGTGTTGTATTTTCATGTCGGTGTCCTTTGTTACAGAGTGTCGTATTTTCATGTCAGTGTCCTTTGTAGAGTGTCATATTTTCATGTCGGTGTCCTTTGTTACAGAGTGTCGTATTTTCATGTCTGTGTCCTTTGTTACAGAGTGTCATATTTTCATGTCAGTGTCCTTTGTTACAGAGTGTCGTATTTTCATGTCAGTGTCCTTTGTTACAGAGTGTCGTATTTTCATGTCAGTGTCCTTTGTTACAGAGTGTCATATTTTCATGTCGGTGTCCTTTGTTGAGTCATTATTTTCATGTCGGTGTCCTTTGTTACAGAGTGTCGTATTTTCATGTCACTGTCCTTTGTAGAGTGTCATATTTTCATGTCGGTGTCCTTTGTTACAGAGTGTCGTATTTTCATGTCGGTGTCCTTTGTTACAGAGTGTCGTATTTTCATGTCGGTGTCCTTTGTTACAGAGTGTCATATTTTCATGTCGGTGTCCTTTGTTACAGAGTGTCGTATTTTCATGTCGGTGTCCTTTGTTACAGTGTCGTATTTTCATGTCGGTGTCCTTTGTTACAGAGTGTCGTATTGTGCTACTAGATTGATCAGGATTTCACACATGTTAGGATGTGTGGCTCATAATTCTCTTTCGTGTCATCATAATATTTCTGTCAATCCATGACTTTCAGTGAAGATTCTAGGTTTTACTGCCCTATAACTCTTAATGGCAATTCCAGAATTAAATTTCGGGATCGTGTGAGTCAACAACTTCATGTTTGACCTTGAGCCTAAGCAGTATTTATAAATGTTTGTTTTCCATGACCCCAGCCAAATTAGGGAAGACAAAAGGAGACCAGTCCTCATCTGCAGTTCTTCTTTTACACCATTTTAAGAATATTGTCTCATTTTGAAAGGATGCAAAGTCTGAAGCATAAAATGACCCAAATATGCATGAAATCCTCGACTCGGCATGACAACCTTCCAAATATGCATGAAATCCTCGACTCGGCATGACAACCTTCCAAATATGCATGAAATCCTCGACTCGGCATGACAACCTTCCAAATATGCATGAAATCCTCGACTCGGCATGACAACCTTCCAAATATATGCATGACATCCTTGACTCGACATGACAACCTTCCAAATATGCATGAAATCCATGACTCGGCATGACAACCTTCCAAATATGCATGAAATCCTCGACTCGGCATGACAACCTTCCAAATATATGCATGAAATCCTCGACTCGGCATGACAACCTTCCAAATATGCATGAAATCTTCGACTCGGCATGACAACCTTCCTAATATATGCATGAAATCCTTGACTCGGCATGACAACCTTCCAAATATATGCATGAAATCCTCGACTTGGCATGACAACCTTCAGTGTGTCAGTATTGGAGGTTTATAAGTCTAGCAGTGTGTCAGTATTGGAGATTTATAAGTCTAGCAGTGTGTCAGTATTGGAGGTTTATAAGTCTAGCAGTGTGTCAGTATTGGAGATTTATAAGTCTAGCAGTGTGTCAGTATTGGAGGTTTATAAGTCTAGCAGTATTGGAGGTTTATAAGTCTAGCAGTGTGTCAGTATTGGAGATTTATAAGTCTAGCAGTGTGTCAGTATTGGAGGTTTATAAGTCTAGCAGTATTGGAGGTTTATAAGTCTAGCAGTGTGTCAGTATTGGAGATTTATAAGTCTAGCAGTGTGTCAGTATTGGAGGTTTATAAGTCTAGCAGTATTGGAGGTTTATAAGTCTAGCAGTGTGTCAGTATTGGAGATTTATAAGTCTAGCAGTGTGTCAGTATTGGAGGTTTATAAGTCTAGCAGTATTGGAGGTTTATAAGTCTAGCAGTGTGTCAGTATTGGAGATTTATAAGTCTAGCAGTGTGTCAGTATTGGAGGTTTATAAGTCTAGCAGTATTGGAGGTTTATAAGTCTAGCAGTGTGTCAGTATTGGAGGTTTATAAGTCTAGCAGTATGTCAGTATTGGAGGTTTATAAGTCTAGCAGTGTGTCAGTATTGGAGGTTTATAAGTCTGCAGTGTGTCAGTATTGGAGGTTTATAAGCCTAGCAGTGTGTCAGTATTGGAGGTTTATAAGCATAGCAGTGTGTCAGTATTGGAGGTTTATAAGTCTAGCAGTGTGTCAGTATTGGAGGTTTATAAGTCTAGCAGTGTGTCAGTATTGGATATGTATAAGGCTAGCAGTGTGTCAGTATTGGATATGTATAAGGCTAGCAGTGTGTCAGTATTGGATATTAATAAGTCTAGCAGTGTGTCAGTATTGGATATGTATAAGGCTAGCAGTGTGTCAGTATTGGATATTAATAAGTCTAGCAGAATGTCAGTATTGGATATGTATAAGGCTAGCAGTGTGTCAGTATTGGATATTAATAAGTCTAGCAGTGTGTCAGTATTGGAGGTTTATAAGTCTAGCAGTGTGTCAGTATTGGATATTAATAAGTCTAGCAGTGTGTCAGTATTGGAGGTTTATAAGTCTAGCAGTGTGTCAGTATTGGAGGTTTATAAGTCTAGCAGTGTGTCAGTATTGGAGGTTTATAAGTCTAGCAGTGTGTCAGTATTGGAGATTTATAAGGCTAGCAGTGTGTCAGTATTGGAGGTTTATAAGTCTAGCAGTGTGTCAGTATTGGAGGTTTATAAGGCTAGCAGTGTGTCAGTATTGGAGGTTTATAAGTCTAGCAGTGTGTCAGTATTGGAGGTTTATAAGTCTAGCAGTGTGTCAGTATTGGAGGTTTATAAGGCTAGCAGTGTGTCAGTATTGGAGGTTTATAAGTCTAGCAGTGTGTCAGTATTGGAGGTTTATAAGTCTAGCAGTGTGTCAGTATTGGAGGTTTATAAGTCTAGCAGTGTGTCAGTATTGGAGGTTTATAAGACTAGCAGTGTGTCAGTATTGGAGGTTTATAAGTCTAGCAGTGTGTCAGTATTGGAGGTTTATAAGTCTAGCAGTGTGTCAGTATTGGAGGTTTATAAGTCTAGCAGTGTGTCAGTATTGGAGGTTTATAAGTCTAGCAGTGTGTCAGTATTGGAGGTTTATAAGTCTAGCAGTGTGTCAGTATTGGAGGTTTATAAGTCTAGCAGTGTGTCAGTATTGGAGGTTTATAAGTCTAGCAGTGTGTCAGTATTGGATATTTATAAGTCTAGCAGTGTGTCAGTATTGGAGGTTTATAAGTCTAGCAGTGTGTCAGTATTGGAGGTTTATAAGTCTAGCAGTGTGTCAGTATTGGATATTTATAAGTCTAGCAGTGTGTCAGTATTGGATATTTATAAGTCTAGCAGTGTGTCAGTATTGGATATTTATAAGTCTAGCAGTGTGTCAGTATTGGATATTTATAAGTCTAGCAGTGTCAGTATTGGATATTTATAAGTCTAGCAGTGTGTCAGTATTGGATATTTATAAGTCTAGCAGTGTGTCAGTATTGGATATTTATAAGTCTAGCAGTGTCAGTATTGGATGTTTATAAGTCTAGCAGTGTGTCAGTATTGGAGGTTTATAAGTCTAGCAGTGTGTCAGTATTGGATATTTATAAGTCTAGCAGTGTCAGTATTGGATATTTATAAGTCTAGCAGTGTGTCAGTATTGGATATTTATAAGTCTAGCAGTGTCAGTATTGGATATGTATAAGTCTAGCAGTGTGTCAGTATTGGAGGTTTATAAGTCTAGCAGTGTGTCAGTATTGGAGGTTTATAAGTCTAGCAGTGTGTCAGTATTGGAGGTTTATAAGTCTAGCAGTGTGTCAGTATTGGAGGTTTATAAGGCTAGCAGTGTGTCAGCATTGGAGGTTTATAAGTCTTTGCAGTGTGTCAGTATTGGAGGTTTATAAGCCTAGCAGTGTGTCAGTATTGGAGGTTTATAAGTCTAGCAGTGTGTCAGTATTGGAGATTTATAAGTCTAGCAGTGTGTCAGTATTGGAGGTTTATAAGTCTATCAGTGTGTCAGTATTGGATATGTATAAGGCTAGCAGTGTGTCAGTATTGGATATGTATAAGGCTAGCAGTGTGTCAGTATTGGATATTAATAAGTCTAGCAGAATGTCAGTATTGGATATGTATAAGGCTAGCAGTGTGTCAGTATTGGATATTAATAAGTCTAGCATAATGTCAGTATTGGATATGTATAAGGCTAGCAGTGTGTCAGTATTGGATATTAATAAGTCTAGCAGTGTGTCAGTATTGGAGGTTTATAAGCCTAGCAGTGTGTCAGTATTGGAGGTTTATAAGCATAGCAGTGTGTCAGTATTGGAGGTTTATAAGTCTAGCAGTGTGTCAGTATTGGAGGTTTATAAGTCTAGCAGTGTGTCAGTATTGGATATGTATAAGGCTAGCAGTGTGTCAGTATTGGATATGTATAAGGCTAGCAGTGTGTCAGTATTGGATATTAATAAGTCTAGCAGTGTGTCAGTATTGGATATGTATAAGGCTAGCAGTGTGTCAGTATTGGATATTAATAAGTCTAGCAGAATGTCAGTATTGGATATGTATAAGGCTAGCAGTGTGTCAGTATTGGATATTAATAAGTCTAGCAGTGTGTCAGTATTGGAGGTTTATAAGTCTAGCAGTGTGTCAGTATTGGATATTAATAAGTCTAGCAGTGTGTCAGTATTGGAGGTTTATAAGTCTAGCAGTGTGTCAGTATTGGAGGTTTATAAGTCTAGCAGTGTGTCAGTATTGGAGGTTTATAAGTCTAGCAGTGTGTCAGTATTGGAGTTTTATAAGTCTAGCAGTGTGTCAGTATTGATATTTATAAGTCTAGCAGTGTGTCAGTATTGGATATTTATAAGTCTAGCAGTGTCAGTATTGGATATTTATAAGTCTAGCAGTGTGTCAGTATTGGATATTTATAAGTCTAGCAGTGTCAGTATTGGATATTTATAAGTCTAGCAGTGTGTCAGTATTGGAGGTTTATAAGTCTAGCAGTGTGTCAGTATTGGAGGTTTATAAGTCTAGCAGTGTGTCAGTATTGGATATTTATAAGTCTAGCAGTGTCAGTATTGGATATTTATAAGTCTAGCATTGTGTCAGTATTGGATATTTATAAGTCTAGCAGTGTCAGTATTGGATATGTATAAGTCTAGCAGTGTGTCAGTATTGGAGGTTTATAAGTCTAGCAGTGTGTCAGTATTGGAGGTTTATAAGTCTAGCAGTGTGTCAGTATTGGAGGTTTATAAGTCTAGCAGTGTCAGTATTGGAGGTTTATAAGTCTAGCAGTGTGTCAGTATTGGAGGTTTATAAGTCTAGCAGTGTGTCAGTATTGGAGGTTTATAAGACTAGCAGTGTGTCAGTATTGGAGGTTTATAAGTCTAGCAGTGTGTCAGTATTGGAGGTTTATAAGTCTAGCAGTGTGTCAGTATTGGAGGTTTATAAGTCTAGCAGTGTGTCATTATTGGAGGTTTATAAGTCTAGCAGTGTGTCAGTATTGGAGGTTTATAAGTCTAGCAGTGTGTCAGTATTGGAGGTTTATAAGTCTAGCAGTGTGTCAGTATTGGATATTTATAAGTCTAGCAATGTGTCAGTATTGGATATTTATAAGTCTAGCAGTGTCAGTATTGGAGGTTTATAAGTCTAGCAGTGTGTCAGTATTGGAGGTTTATAAGTCTAGCAGTATTGGAGGTCAATATAATATAACTAAGTATAAAATGAATGCATTTAGGGGCTAGAAGAAAGAACAACATGTTGGCTGATTTGCGAGTCACGATCAAAGCTTTATTTACAACAACTAACACAACTTCTTAACATATATTAACATATTAGTAACATATATTAGCATATTAGTAACATATATTAGCATATTAGTAACATATATTAGCATATTAGTAACATATATTAGCATATTATTAACATATTAGTAACATATATTAGCATATTATTAACATATTAGTAACATATATTAGCATATTATTAACTTATATATCTATATTTCGTGCTAACACAAGGATGCTGCTCCATAAAATACATCAGATTTACGTCTACACACAAAAATGATAAATTACCAAGCACTACTCATGTACATACATAGCCAATATCCTCGACAATACACAATTTACAAGACATACTAAACACATATGTCAAGTTATATGACACTACACACAAATATGTCAAGTTATCTGACACTACACACACATATGTCAGGTTATCTGACACTACACACAAATATGTCAAGTTATCTGACACTACACACAAATATGTCAAGTAATCCGACACTACACACAAATATGTCAAGTAATCCGACACTACACACAACTATGTCAAGTTATCTGACACTACACACAAATATGTCAAGTTATCCGACACTACACACATATATGTCAAGTTATCTGACACTACACACACATGTCAGGTTATCTGACACTACACACATATGTCAAGTTATCTGACACTACACACACATATGTCAAGTTATCTGACACTACACACACATGTCAGGTTATCTGACACTACACACACATATGTCAAGTTATCTGACACTACACACACATGTCAAGTTATCTGACACTACGCACACATGTCAGGTTATCTGACACTACACACACATATGTCAAGTTATCTGACACTACACACACATATGTCAAGTTATCCGACACTACACACATATATGTCAAGTTATCTGACACTACACACACATGTCAGGTTATCTGACACTACACACACATATGTCAAGTTATCTGACACTACACACACATATGTCAAGTTATCTGACACTACACACATGTCAGGTTATCTGACACTACACACACATATGTCAAGTTATCTGACACTACACACACATATGTCAAGTTATCTGACACTACACACAAATATGTCAAGTTATCTGACACTACACACATATATGTCAAGTTATCTGACACTACACACACATGTCAAGTTATCTGACACTACACACAACTATGTCAAGTTATCTGACACTACACACAAATATGTCAAGTTATCTGACACTACACATAAATATGTCAAGTAATCCAACACTACACACACATATGTCAATTTACCTGACACTACACAATAACATGCCAATTTACTCGACACAACACACAAATGTGCCAATTTACCCGACACTACACACAAATGTGCCAATTTACCTGACACTACACACAAATGTGCCAATTTACCCGACACAACACACAAATGTGCCAATTTACCCGACACAACACACACATGTGCCAATTTACCCGACACTACACACAAATGTGCCAATTTACCTGACACTACACAATAACATGCCAATTTACTCAACACTACACAATAACATGCCAATTTACCCGACATGTTTCGAACATTATTTATCTGCAGAAACGAAGACTACTTTGACATGTTTCATAAAATATTTATCTGCATGTAATAATGCACATGCAACACACGCACTTAACACACACAACAAACAGATAACACATGTACAACACACGCACGTAACACACACAACACACAGATAACACATGTACAACACACGCACGTAACACACGCACGTACACACACACACACACACACACACCACACACACACACCACACACACACACACACACACACACACACACACACACACACACACACACACACACACACACACACACACACACACACACACACACACACACACACACACACACACACACACACACACACACACACACACACACACACACACACACACACACACACACACACACACACACACACACACACACACACACACCACACACACACACACACACACACACACACACACACACACACACACACACACACACACACACACACACACACACACACACACACACACACACACACACACACACACACACACACACACACACACACACACACACACACACACACACACACACACACACACACACACACACACACACACACACACACACACACACACACACACACACACACACACACACACACACACACACACACACACACACACACACACACACACACACACACACACACACACACACACACACACACACACACACACACACACACACACACACACACACACACACACACACACACACACACACACACACACACACACACACACACACACACACACACACACACACACACACACACACACACACACACACACACACACACACACACACACACACACACACACACACACACACACACACACACACACACACACACACACACCACACACACACACACACACACACACACACACACACACACACACACACACACACACACACACACACACACACACACACACACACACACACACACACACACACACACACACACACACACACACACACACACACACACACACACACACACACACACACACACACACACACACACACACACACACACACACACACACACACACACACACACACACACACACACACACACACACACACACACACACACACACACACACACACACACACACACACACACACACACACACACACACACACACACACACACACACACACACACACACACACACACACACACACACACACACACACACACACACACACACACACACACACACACACACACACACACACACACACACACACACACACACACACACACACACACACACCACACACACACACACACACACACACACACACACACACACACACACACACACACACACACACACACACACACACACACACACACACACACACACACACACACACACACACACACACACACACACACACACACACACACACACACACACACACACACACACACACACACACACACACACACACACACACACACACACACACACACACACACACACACACACACACACACACACACACACACACACACACACACACACACACACACACACACACACACACACACACACACACACACACACACACACACACACACACACACACACACACACACACACACACACACACACACACACACACACACACACACACACACACACACACACACACACACACACACACACACACACACACACACACACACACACACACACACACACACACACACACACACACACACACACACACACACACACACACACACCACACACACACACACACACACACACACACACACACACACACACACACACACACACACACACACACACACACACACACACACACACACACACACACACACACACACACACACACACACACACACACACACACACACACACACACACACACACACACACACACACACACACACACACACAACACACACACACACACACACACACACACATTTGTATACCACAGACGCTTGCGGTCTGGACAAGTGGTTATACATATTGTATACATTGTATACCACAGACGCTTGCAATTTGGACAAGTGGTTATACATATTGTATACATTGTATACCACAGATGCTTGCGGTCTGGACAAGTGGTTATACATATTGTATACATTGTATACCACAGACGCCTGCGGTCTGGACAAGTGGTTATACATATTGTATACATTGTATACCACAGACGCTTGCAATTTGGACAAGTGGTTATACATATTGTATACATTGTATACCACAGACGCTTGTGGTCTGGACAAGTGGTTATACATATTGTATACATTGTATACCACAGACGCTTGCAATTTGGACAAGTGGTTATACATATTGTATACATTGTATACCACAGACGCTTGTGGTCTGGACAAGTGGTTATACATATTGTATACATTGTATACCACAGACGCTTGCGGTCTGGACAAGTGGTTATACATATTGTATACATTGTATACCACAGACGCTTGTGGTCTGGACAAGTGGTTATACATATTGTATACATTGTATACCACAGATGCTTGCGGTCTGGACAAGTGGTTATACATATTGTATACATTGTATACCACAGACGCTTGTGGTCTGGACAAGTGGTTATACATATTGTATACATTGTATACCACAGATGCTTGCGGTCTGGACAAGTGGTTATACATATTGTATACATTGTATACCACAGACGCTTGTGGTCTGGACAAGTGGTTATACATATTGTATACATTGTATACCACAGATACTTGCGGTCTGGACAAGTGGTTATGCATATTGTATACCACAGATACTTGCGGTCTGGACAAGTGGTTATACATATTGTATACATTGTATACCACAGACGCTTGCGGTCTGGACAAGTGGTTATACATATTGTATACATTGTATACCAGACGCTTGCGGTCTGGACAAGTGGTTATACATATTGTATACATTGTATACCAGACGCGTGCGGTCTGGACAAGTGGTTATACATATTGTATACATTGTATACCACAGACGCGTGCGGTCTGGACAAGTGGTTATACATATTGTATACATTGTATACCACAGACGCTTGCGGTCTGGGCAAGTGGTTATACATATTGTATACATTGTATACCACAGACGCTTGCGGTCTGGACAAGTGGTTATACATATTGTATACATTGTATACCACATACGCTTGCGGTCTGGACAAGTGGTTATACATATTGTATACATTGTATACCACAGACGCTTGCGGTCTGGACAAGTGGTTATACATATTGTATACATTGTATACCACATACGCTTGTGGTCTGGACAAGTGGTTATACATATTGTATACATTGTATACCACAGACGCTTGCGGTCTGGACAAGTGGTTATACATATTGTATACATTGTGTACCACAGACGCGTGCGGTCTGGACAAGTGGTTATACATATTGTATACATTGTATACCACAGACGCTTGCGGTCTGGACAAGTGGTTATACATATTGTATACATTGTATACCACAGATACTTGCGGTCTGGACAAGTGGTTATACATAGTGTATACATTGTATACCACAGACGCGTGCGGTCTGGACAAGTGGTTATACATATTGTATACATTGTATACCACAGACGATTGCGGTCTGAACAAGTGGTTATACATATTGTATACATTGTATACCACAGACGCGTGCGGTCTGGACAAGTGGTTATACATATTGTATACATTGTATACCACAGACGCGTGCGGTCTGGACAAGTGGTTATACATAGTGTATATATTGTATACCACAGACGCTTGCGGTCTGGACAAGTGGTTATACATATTGTATACATTGTATACCACAGACGCTTGCGGTCTGGACAAGTGGTTATACATATTGTATACATTGTATACCACAGACGCT
This sequence comes from Archivesica marissinica, assembly GCA_014843695.1. Classification (NCBI taxonomy): domain Eukaryota; kingdom Metazoa; phylum Mollusca; class Bivalvia; order Venerida; family Vesicomyidae; genus Archivesica; species Archivesica marissinica. The sequence goes on from CM026393.1 coordinate 1,746,888, forward strand.
TGCGTGGTCTGGACAAGTGGTTATACATATTGTATACATTGTATACCACAGACGCTTGCGTGGTCTGGACAAGTGGTTATACATATTGTATACATTGTATACCACAGACGCTTGCGTTCTGGACAAGTGGTTATACATATTGTATACATTGTATACCACAGACGCGTGCGGTCTGGACAAGTGGTTATACATATTGTCTACCACAGACGCGTGCGGTCTGGACAAGTGGTTATACATATTGTATAAATTGTATACCACAGACGCTTGCGGTCTGGACAAGTGGTTATACATATTGTATATATTGTATACCACAGACGCTTGCGGTCTGGACAAGTGGTTATACATATTGTATACCACAGACGCTTGCAGTCTGGACAAGTGGTTATACATATTGTATACCACAGACGCTTGCAGTCTGGACAAGTGGTTATACATATTGTATACATTGTGTACCACAGACGCTTGCGGTCTGGACAAGTGGTTATACATATTGTATACCACAGACGCTTGCAGTCTGGACAAGTGGTTATACATATTGTATACATTGTGTACCACAGACGCTTGCGGTCTGGACAAGTGGTTATACATATTGTATACATTGTGTACCACAGACGCTTGCGGTCTGGACAAGTGGTTATACATATTGTATACATTGTGTACCAGACGCTTGCGGTCTGGACAAGTGGTTATACATATTGTATACATTGTATACCAGACGCTTGCGGTCTGGACAAGTGGTTATATATATTGTATACCAGACGCTTGCGGTCTGGACAGTGGTTATACATATTGTATACATTGTGTACCACAGACGCTTGCGGTCTGGACAAGTGGTTATACATATTGTATACATTGTATACCACAGACGCGTGCGGTCTGGACAAGTGGTTATACATATTGTATACATTGTATACCAGACGCTTGCGGTCTGGACAAGTGGTTATACATATTGTATACATTGTGTACCACAGACGCTTGCGGTCTGGACAAGTGGTTATACATATTGTATATATTGTATACCACATACGCTTGCGGTCTGGACAAGTGGTTATACATATTGTATACATTGTATACCACAGACGCTTGCGGTCTGGACAAGTGGTTATACATATTGTATACATTGTATACCACAGACGCTTGCGGTCTGGACAAGTGGTTATACATATTGTATACCAGACGCTTGCGGTCTGGACAAGTGGTTATACATATTGTATACATTGTGTACCACAGACGCTTGCGGTCTGGACAAGTGGTTATACATATTGTATACATTGTATACCAGACGCTTGCGGTCTGGACAAGTGGTTATACATATTGTATACATTGTATACCACAGACGCTAGCGGTCTGGACAAGTGGTTATACATATTGTATACATTGTGTACCACAGACGCTTGCGGTCTGGACAAGTGGTTATACATATTGTATACATTGTATACCACAGACGCTTGCGGTCTGGACAAGTGGTTATACATATTGTATACATTGTATACCACAGACGCTTGCGGTCTGGACAAGTGGTTATACATATTGTATACATTGTATACCACAGACGCTTGCCGTCTGGACAAGTGGTTATACATATTGTATATATTGTATACCACAGACGCTTGCGGTCTGGACAAGTGGTTATACATATTGTATACATTGTATACCACAGACGCTTGCGGTCTGGACAAGTGGTTATACATATTGTATACATTGTATACCAGACGCTTGCGGTCTGGACAAGTGGTTATGCATATTGTATACCACAGACGCTTGCGGTCTGGACAAGTGGTTATACATATTGTATACATTGTATACCACAGACGCTTGCGGTCTGGACAAGTGGTTATACATATTGTATACATTGTATACCACAGACGCTTGCGGTCTGGACAAGTGGTTATACATATTGTATACATTGTATACCAGACGCTTGCGGTCTGGACAAGTGGTTATGCATATTGTATATATTGTATACCACAGACGCTTGCGGTCTGGACAAGTGGTTATACATATTGTATACATTGTATACCACAGACGCTTGCGGTCTGGACAAGTGGTTATACATATTGTATACATTGTATACCAGACGCTTGCGGTCTGGACAAGTGGTTATGCATATTGTATACCACAGACGCTTGCGGTCTGGACAAGTGGTTATACATATTGTATACATTGTATACCACAGACGCTTGCAGTCTGGACAAGTGGTTATACATATTGTATACATTGTATACCACAGACGCTTGCGGTCTGGACAAGTGGTTATACATATTGTATACATTGTATACCACAGACGCTTGCGGTCTGGACAAGTGGTTATACATATTGTATACATTGTATACCACAGACGCTTGCGGTCTGGACAAGTGGTTATACATATTGTATACATTGTATACCACAGACGCTTGCGGTCTGGACAAGTGGTTATGCATATTGTATACCACAGATGCTTGCGGTCTGGACAAGTGGTTATACATATTGTATACATTGTATACCAGACGCTTGCGGTCTGGACAAGTGGTTATACATATTGTATACATTGTATACCACAGACGCTTGCGGTCTGGACAAGTGGTTATACATATTGTATACATTGTATACCACAGACGCTTGCGGTCTGGACAAGTGGTTATACATATTGTATACATTGTATACCACAGACGCTTGCGGTCTGGACAAGTGGTTATGCATATTGTATACCACAGACGCTTGTGGTCTGGACAAGTGGTTATACATATTGTATACATTGTATACCAGACGCTTGCGGTCTGGACAAGTGGTTATACATATTGTATACATTGTATACCACAGACGCTTGCGGTCTGGACAAGTGGTTATACATATTGTATACATTGTATACCACAGACGCTTGCGGTCTGGACAAGTGGTTATACATATTGTATACATTGTATACCACAGACGCTTGCGGTCTGGACAAGTGGTTATACATATTGTATACATTGTATACCACAGACGCTTGCGGTCTGGACAAGTGGTTATACATATTGTATACATTGTATACCACAGACGCTTGCGGTCTGGACAAGTGGTTATACATATTGTATACATTGTATACCACAGATGCTTGCGGTCTGGACAAGTGGTTATACATATTGTATACATTGTATACCACAGACGCTTGCGGTCTGGACAAGTGGTTATACATATTGTATACATTGTATACCACAGACGCTTGCAGTCTGGACAAGTGGTTATACATATTGTATACATTGTATACCACAGACGCTTGCGGTCTGGACAAGTGGTTATACATATTGTATACATTGTATACCACAGACGCTTGCGGTCTGGACAAGTGGTTGCTGGTTCAAAACCAATTTTTTTATATTTTTTTTAAGAACATTTTGATAAATCATAGGCTTAACACTATACATACAAACAATTTAGGCCATATCCAAGCATATTTAGCAATGACATCCCGTCACTATCAGGGTAATTATGGACCATAAGCTTCTGTGGTATATACATGTATGAATGAAATACATATCGTCTTTCCATCGACTTATGGCTGAAAGTCAGATATTATATATGATAAGGTAAAAAAAAGTAGCTGTATTTAAGGAATGAATCGCTGGTTAATAGTTACCATCGGGGTATGAAATGTATTGGGCGTGGTTAAAGTGTGTGGAGGCCATCCACGGTAACTTTAAGTACACACGGTCAATGTAATTCATACCCCGATGGTAACTATTAACCAGCGATTCATTACTTATATTTACATTAATTATTCTTTTCAATGACACAACGAAAATATATAGCACACTTTGCATTTAAAATGTTTTTAGTCCAGATTTGCAACTTACCGTGTCATGGAACAGGTAAATTGATCATCCTTGGAACAGCGTAAACTATAAGACACGCCTTTTCTTGCGATGAACGTTGTCTAATAATGCAAGTGCGCATGGTCATAGCTTCGAGTGCGCATGTCAGCTGCATATCATTAGTTGGAAACCCTCATGTGAAATTGTATGCCATCAGGTCACATACGTTCATCGTAGGAAATGCAATAGCGATGTAAATATTTCGGGTATCATTCCGCCCGCACAGATTACTGTTTTTGCAGCACTCAGTGGTTTATAAAAACATTTTTCTAAATAAAAACGCTTGGGTCGCAGCTAAATATAGAGTCTGCCGGGGAACCCCAAACACATGTAGGGCCTACTTCGTTTTGCCTGAATTATTTCTGTATTGTATAACACTTAAACATACACTACTAAACAAACATTTGCACAATATATACATAGTACCAATATATACATACACTCACATGCCTCGGGGGCTTGAACGGGCTGTAAAACCATTCACATTAAAACCTCCTTTACCCAACTCAATGCAGAGGACCGTCTGTTCTAACACCATCACTAGTGACCCAGGCTACTGTATCTATGACTAGTCAAAGGGTACCAAAACACCATCACTAGTGACCCAGGCTACTGTATCTATGACTAATCAAAGGGTACCAAAACACCATCACATATCATGCATTGTATTGCCATTTACAACATTCCAAGGGAAGAAATTTGTTCAACAATTAACCTAGATCTATTACGCAGCCATTTTGGATTAGCAGCCACATGTTTCACTCGCTTGATTGGCTACTGTAGACGGGTTTGACTGTATTTTCGATTAGCCTTTTCCCACGTAGAGATTTAGGCTGTATCTCCATACATATGACAGCCATTTAGCTACCAGTCAGTGGATAAGCAGTCAGCATATATATATATATATATATATATATATATATATATATATATATATATATATATATATATATAATACATCTGACAGCCATTTAGCCATCAGTCAGTCAGCATTTCCACCCTCCTCCATACAGATTGCTGTGACTATATGAGATTTTGGTAGTCAATGTTGGTATAGCTCCTACACTATCAATGTATGACGTATTGGTAACATTGTGAAAAGGTATTTCTAAGTGGGAAATACTTAAATGAATGTGGTGCACATGATTACTGGTATGGAAGTAATGCAGGGGTTCTGGAACAGTTAGTTGGTGCCCATGTACAACTGTTGTATAATTGATCATACAGCACACACATTTCTGCATTTAGATTGTAATTTCACCACTTCACTCAGAACTGTAAAGTAAATCTGAAAAGATTGACCAAATAAACACATCTCTACAACATATTAGCACTTTCTAGCACAGTATGTAACGTGTGATATAAGTGTAATACATGTACATATACCAACATATGTATTGACAATATACATGTATACATGAGTCTGCTATTTGCTATAAAGTATTGCACATGTCTGCTATTTGCTATAAAGTATTGCACATGACTGTTAGTTGCTATAAAGTATTGCACATGACTGTTATTTGCTATAAAGTATTGCACATGACTGTTATTTGCTATAAAGTATTGCACATGATTGTTATTTGCTATAGAGTATTGCACATGACTGTTATTTGCTATAAAGTATTGCACATGACTGTTATTTGCTATACAGTATTGCACATGACTGCTATTTGCTATAAAGTATTGCACATGAATGAGTCTGCTATTTGCTATAAAGTATTGCACATGACTGCTATTTGCTATACAGTATTGTGCATGACTGTTATTTGCTATAAAGTATTGCACATGACTGCTATTTGCTATAAAGTATTGCGCATGACTGTTATTTGCTATAAAGTATTGCACATGACTGTTATTTGCTATACAGTATTGCACATGAACGAGTCTGCTATTTGCTATAAAGTATTGCACATGAACGCGTCTGCTATTTGCTATAAAGTATTGCACATGAACGCGTCTGCTATTTGCTATAAAGTATTGCACATGAACGAGTCTGCTATTTGCTATAAAGTATTGCACATGAACGAGTCTGCTATTTGCTATAAAGTATTGCACATGAACGAGTCTGCTATTTGCTATAAAGTATTGCACATGAACGAGTCTGCTATTTGCTATAAAGTATTGCACATGAACGAGTCTGCTATTTGCTATAAGGTATTGCACATGAAAGAGTCTGCTATTTGCTATAAAGTATTGCACATGAATGAGTCTGCTATTTGCTATAAAGTATTGCACATGAACGAGTCTGCTATTTGCTATAAAGTATTGCATATGAACGAGTCTGCTATTTGCTATAAAGTATTGCACATGAACGAGTCTGCTATTTGCTATAAAGTATTGCACATGAACGAGTCTGCTATTTGCTATACAGTATTGCACAAGAACGAGTCTGAGTCTGCTATTTGCTATAAAGTATTGCACATGAACAACGAGTCTGCTATTTGCTATAAAGTATTGCACATGAACGAGTCTGCTATTTGCTATAAAGTATTGCACATGAACGAGTCTGCTATTTGCTATAAAGTAGCGCACATGAACGAGTCTGCTATTTGCTATAAAGTATTGCACATGAACGAGTCTGCTATTTGCTATAAAGCATTGCACATGAACGAGTCTGCTATTTGCTATAAAGTATTGCACATGAACGAGTCTGCTATTTGCTATAAAGTCTTGCACATGAACGAGTCTGCTATTTGCTATAAAGTCTTGCACATGAACGAGTCTGCTATTTGCTATAAAGTATTGCACATGAACGAGTCTGCTATTTGCTATAAAGTCTTGCACATGCACGAGTCTGCTATTTGCTATAAACGTATTGCACATGAACGAATCTGCTATTTGCTATAAAGTATTGCACATGAACGAGTCTGCTATTTGCTATAAAGTATTGCACATGAACGAGTCTGCTATTTGCTATAAAGTCTTGCACATGAATGAGTCTGCTATTTGCTATAAAGTATTGCACATGAACGAATCTGCTATTTGCTATAAAGTCTTGCACATGAACGAGTCTGCTATTTGCTATAAAGTCTTGCACATGAACGAGTCTGCTATTTGCTATAAAGTCTTGCACTTGTAGTTGTTGTTTACTGGAAGTATCCATCATCATCGTCAGATGCTGGGTTGCTGGGCGTGGTCTGGTTATACGTCACATACTGCACGGGACACTGCTCATTCATTATCAGTGACTGAAAACAAAGAAGACAATAGAGATGTCCATCGCATTTCTGACCTGTCAATTACCCCATCTACCTAACCAATAGTTAGTTTAAACATATTTTGTATGCGGTTGATACGCATGTTGCATACAACAATTAGTATATGATATAGTAGAAATAAACATATTTTGTATGCGGTGGGTACGCATGTTACATACAACAATTTTAGCATATGATATAGTAGAAATAAACATATTTTGTATGCAGTTCATACGCATGTTGCATACAACAATTAGTATATGATATAGTAGAAATAAACATATTTTGTATGCAGTTCATACGCATGTTGCATACAACAATTAGTATATGATATAGTAGAAATAAACATATTTTGTATGCAGTTCATACGCATGTTGCATACAACAATTTTAGTATATGATAGAGTAGAAATGGAGTAGAAAACAAGCATACATTCCTTATATGAAAACGTTTCCATGCTGGTGTTTCTGTGATTTTAATTGGCAATAAAGCAGTTAGTGGTAAATAACGACAGCAGTTGTTATGTAAGCTTTAACAAGTTGTTTGATATGCTGTGCATAGGTGTATAGTCCTGCCTGTAGGTGAATATTCATGTATGTAGGGGCATCGTCCTGTATGTAGGTGTATAGTCCTGTATGTAGGTGTATAGTCCTGCCTGTAGGTGTATAGTCCTGCCTGTAGGTGAATATTCATGTATGTAGGGGCATCGTCCTGTATGTAGGTGTATAGTCCTGTCTGTAGGTGTATAGTCCTGTCTGTAGGTGTATAGTCCTGTCTGTAGGTGTATAGTCCTGTCTGTAGGTGTATAGTCCTGTATGTAGGTGTATAGTCCTGTCTGTAGGTGTATAGTCCTGCCTGTAGGTGAATATTCATGTATGTAGGGGCATAGTCCTGTATGTAGGTGTATAGTCCTGTATGTAGGTGTATAGTCCTGCCTTAGGTGTATATTCCTCTCTGTAGGGGCATAGTCCTGTCTGTAGGTGTATAGTTCTGTCTGTAGGTGTATAGTCCTGTATGTAGGTGTATAGTCCTGTATGTAGGTGTATAGTCCTGTATGTAGGTGTATAGTCCTGTCTGTAGGTGTATATTCCTGTATGTAGGTGTATATTCCTGTCTGTAGGTGTATATTCCTGTCTGTAGGTGTATAGTCCTGTATGTAGGTGTATATTCCTGTCTGTAGGTGTATAGTCCTGTCTGTAGGTGTATATTTCTGTTTGTTGATGTTTTGACAGTTGCAGGTGGATTTTGTAAGTGTATAGTCCTGTCTGTAGGTGTATATTCCTGTCTGTAGGTGTATAGTCCTGTCTGTAGGTGTATATTTCTGTTTGTTGATGTTTGACAGTTGCAGGTGGATGTTGTAAGTGTATATCACGCTATTGGAATGTGATACCGAAAGTGGACTCATAATATCTGAATATATACATTTGGAAGTCATGATAGCGCAGTGGTAGTGCGTTCGCTTCAGGTGTGACAGACCCGGTATTTGAGCCCAGCTGTACCCATGATAGAGCTCATAGTCAAGGCTCTTAATTCCGCATTGCCCCTCTTTCTGGGAGGGTTACATCAGATTGAGTGTGCCCATGAAAACTAAACAATGGACCTGCTAGTCATTAGAATTGATGGTTAGGCAATATGGTGCATAAATAGTAGAACATCTATACTGTATACCATTTTTTCTTCCTTCCCAGGAGGATTTCTCAGAAACACTATCATTGGTGTGTATAGTAAACTGACTATTGATATAATCCACAACATCCTGGAATAAACAGAGTAGCACTATCATGGGGGTGTATATAACACTAATTATTGCTATTAACCACAACATCATGGAATAAATAGAGTAGCACTATCAGGGTGGTGTATATAACACTAATTATTGCTATTAACCACAACATCCTGGAATAAATAGAGTAGCACTATCAGGGGGTGTATATAAAACTGATTATTGCTATGATCTGCAACATCCTGGAATAAATAGAGTAGCACTATCAGGGGGGTGTATAGTAAACTGATTATTGCTATGATCTGCAACACCCTGGAATAAACAGAGTAGCACTATCAGGGTGGTGTACATAAAACTGATTATTGCTATCAACCACAACTCCCTGGAATAAACAGAGTAGCACTATCAGGGGGGTGTATATAAAACTGATTATTGCTATCAACCACAACACCCTGGAATAAACAGAGTAGCACTATCAGGGTGGTGTATATAACACTAATTATTGCTATTAACCACAACACACTGGAATAAATAGAGTAGCACTATCAGGGGGTGTATATAACACTAATTATTGCTATTAACCACAACACACTGGAATAAATAGAGTAGCACTACCAGGGGGGTGTATATAACACTAATTATTGCTATTAACCACAACACACTGGAATAAATAGAGTAGCACTATCAGGGTGGTGTATATAACACTAATTATTGCTATTAACCACAACACACTGGAATAAATAGAGTAGCACTATCAGGGGGTGTATATAACACTAATTATTGCTATGATCTGCAACATCCTGGAATAAATAGAGTAGCACTATCAGGGGGGGGGGGTGTATAGTAAACTGATTATTGCTATGATCTGCAACACCCTGGAATAAACAGAGTAGCACTATCAGGGTGGTGTATATAAAACTGATTATTGCTATCAACCACAACACCCTGGAATAAACAGAGTAGCACTACCAGGGGGGTGTATATAAAACTGATTATTGCTATCAACCACAACACCCTGGAATAAACAGAGTAGCACTATCAGGGTGGTGTATATAACACTAATTATTGCTATTAACCACAACACACTGGAATAAATAGAGTAGCACTATCAGGGGGGTGTATATAACACTAATTATTGCTATTAACCACAACACACTGGAATAAATAGAGTAGCACTATCAGGGGGGTGTATATAACACTAATTATTGCTATTAACCACAACATCCTGGAATAAATAGCGTAGCACTATCAGGGGGTGTATATAAAACTGATTATTGCTATGATCTGCAACATCCTGGAATAAATAGAGTAGCACTATCAGGGGGGTGTATAGTAAACTGATTATTGCTATGATCTGCAACACCCTGGAATAAACAGAGTAGCACTATCAGGGTGGTGTATATAAAACTGATTATTGCTATCAACCACAACACCCTGGAATAAACAGAGTAGCACTATCAGGGGGGTGTATATAAAACTGATTATTGCTATCAACCACAACACCCTGGAATAAACAGAGTAGCACTATCAGGGTGGTGTATATAACACTAATTATTGCTATTAACCACAACACCCTGGAATAAACAGAGTAGCACTATCAGGGTGGTGTATATAACACTAATTATTGCTATGATCTGCAACATCCTGGAATAAATAGAGTAGCACTATCAGGGGGTGTATATAAAACTGATTATTGCTATGATCTGCAACATCCTGGAATAAACAGTGTAGCACTATCAGGGTGGTGTATATAAAACTGATTATTGCTATTAACCACAACACCCTGGAATAAACAGAGTAGCACTATCAGGGTGGTGTATATAAAACTGATTATTGCTATTAACCACAACACCCTGGAATAAACAGAGTAGCACTATCAGGGGGGTGTATATAAAACTGATTATTGCTATCAACCACAACACCCTGGAATAAACAGAGTAGCACTATCAGGGTGGTGTATATAACACTGATTATTGCTATTAACCACAACACACTGGAATAAATAGAGTAGCACTATCAGGGTGGTGTATATAACACTAATTATTGCTATTAACCACAACACACTGGAATAAATAGAGTAGCACTATCAGGGTGGTGTATATAACACTAATTATTGCTATTAACCACAACACACTGGAATAAATAGAGTAGCACTATCAGGGGGTGTATATAACACTAATTATTGCTATGATCTGCAACATCCTGGAATAAATATAGTAGCACTATCAGGGGGGGGGGTGTATAGTAAACTGATTATTGCTATGATCTGCAACACCCTGGAATAAACAGAGTAGCACTATCAGGGTGGTGTATATAAAACTGATTATTGCTATCAACCACAACACCCTGGAATAAACAGAGTAGCACTACCAGGGGGGTGTATATAAAACTGATTATTGCTATCAACCACAACACCCTGGAATAAACAGAGTAGCACTATCAGGGTGGTGTATATAACACTAATTATTGCTATTAACCACAACACACTGGAATAAATAGAGTAGCACTATCAGGGGGGTGTATATAACACTAATTATTGCTATTAACCACAACACACTGGAATAAATAGAGTAGCACTATCAGGGGGGTGTATATAACACTAATTATTGCTATTAACCACAACATCCTGGAATAAATAGCGTAGCACTATCAGGGGGTGTATATAAAACTGATTATTGCTATGATCTGCAACATCCTGGAATAAATAGAGTAGCACTATCAGGGGGGTGTATAGTAAACTGATTATTGCTATGATCTGCAACACCCTGGAATAAACAGAGTAGCACTATCAGGGTGGTGTATATAAAACTGATTATTGCTATCAACCACAACACCCTGGAATAAACAGAGTAGCACTATCAGGGGGGTGTATATAAAACTGATTATTGCTATCAACCACAACACCCTGGAATAAACAGAGTAGCACTATCAGGGTGGTGTATATAACACTAATTATTGCTATTAACCACAACACCCTGGAATAAACAGAGTAGCACTATCAGGGTGGTGTATATAACACTAATTATTGCTATGATCTGCAACATCCTGGAATAAATAGAGTAGCACTATCAGGGGGTGTATATAAAACTGATTATTGCTATGATCTGCAACATCCTGGAATAAACAGTGTAGCACTATCAGGGTGGTGTATATAAAACTGATTATTGCTATTAACCACAACACCCTGGAATAAACAGAGTAGCACTATCAGGGTGGTGTATATAAAACTGATTATTGCTATTAACCACAACACCCTGGAATAAACAGAGTAGCACTATCAGGGGGGTGTATATAAAACTGATTATTGCTATCAACCACAACACCCTGGAATAAACAGAGTAGCACTATCAGGGTGGTGTATATAACACTGATTATTGCTATTAACCACAACACACTGGAATAAATAGAGTAGCACTATCAGGGTGGTGTATATAACACTAATTATTGCTATTAACCACAACACACTGGAATAAATAGAGTAGCACTATCAGGGTGGTGTATATAACACTAATTATTGCTATTAACCACAACACACTGGAATAAATAGAGTAGCACTATCAGGGGGTGTATATAACACTAATTATTGCTATGATCTGCAACATCCTGGAATAAATAGAGTAGCACTATCAGGGGGGGGGGGTGTATAGTAAACTGATTATTGCTATGATCTGCAACACCCTGGAATAAACAGAGTAGCACTATCAGGGTGGTGTATATAAAACTGATTATTGCTATCAACCACAACACCCTGGAATAAACAGAGTAGCACTACCAGGGGGGTGTATATAAAACTGATTATTGCTATCAACCACAACACCCTGGAATAAACAGAGTAGCACTATCAGGGTGGTGTATATAACACTAATTATTGCTATTAACCACAACACACTGGAATAAATAGAGTAGCACTATCAGGGGGGTGTATATAACACTAATTATTGCTATTAACCACAACATCCTGGAATAAATAGAGTAGCACTATCAGGGTGGTGTATATAACACTAATTATTGCTATTAACCACAACACCCTGGAATAAACAGAGTAGCACTATCAGGGTGGTGTATATAACACTAATTATTGCTATTAACCACAACACCCTGGAATAAACAGAGTAGCACTATCAGGGTGGTGTATATAACACTAATTATTGCTATGATCTGCAACATCCTGGAATAAATAGAGTAGCACTATCAGGGGGTGTATATAAAACTGATTATTGCTATGATCTGCAACATCCTGGAATAAACAGTGTAACACTATCAGGGTGGTGTATATAAAACTGATTATTGCTATTAACCACAACACCCTGGAATAAACAGAGTAGCACTATCAGGGTGGTGTATATAAAACTGATTATTGCTATTAACCACAACACCCTGGAATAAACAGAGTAGCACTATCAGGGGGGTGTATATAAAACTGATTATTGCTATCAACCACAACACCCTGGAATAAACAGAGTAGCACTATCAGGGTGGTGTATATAACACTGATTATTGCTATCAACCACAACACCCTGGAATAAACAGAGTAGCACTATCAGGGTGGTGTATATAACACTGATTATTGCTATCAACCACAACACCCTGGAATAAACAGAGTAGCACTATCAGGGGGGTGTATATAACACTAATTATTGCTATTAACCACAACACCCTGGAATAAACAGAGTAGCACTATCAGGGGGGTGTATATAACACTAATTATTGCTATGATCTGCAACATCCTGGAATAAACAGAGTGGCACTATCAGGGGGGTGTATATAACACTGATTATTTGCTATGATCTGCAACATCCTGGAATAAACAGAGTAGCACTATCAGGGGGGTGTATATAAAACTGATTATTGCTATCAACCACAACACCCTGGAATACGAGAAACAAATGGGAGTGGAAGCTTTGCTGACGGACGGACGGACGGACGGGTGGGCGGACGGGTGGGCGGACGGACGGACGGACGGACGGACGGACGGACGGACAGACAGACAGACAGACAGACAGACAGACAGACAGACAGACAGACAGACAGACAGACAGACAGACAGACAGACAGACAGACAGACAGACAGACAGACAGACAGACAGACAGACAGACAGACAGACACTATGTTATGCTGCATGCGTACTCACCAGCTAAATCCTATTGTCTTTACTATTGTTCCGCTCATCATTGGACCTGAAAATAGGTTGAAACAAGAAATGTCACAATAGATTGTCACAACCCAGTTAAGCGGACATCTTAATCTGAAGTGTTCCCGGGATTCTTTCAAATTATACAAGCCGTTTGGGAACCAGTGACTGACAATATAGGATACATATATACATTTATTAAAACCAAGTTAGATGGATAGTTATTAATACTAGTGTCTAACGCTCCACACAGGAGTCAACCGGTCACCCACCAAGCAGCTTCTTTACTAAGTGTATCATTGTAAACTATTAGCCACTATATAAATTCATACCCCCACACAGGAGTGTAGCGAGTACATTCACACAGGTATAGCTCACATGGATTCCACACAGGGAAATATTAACATAGGGTCCACATGGGAGTCAACAGGTCACCTACAAAGCATCATCATTACTAATTGTATCATTGTAACTGTTAATGCCTCAATATACTGATGGTGCCCTCACGTCTTGTCTACATTGCAAGCCACAGTTTTGTAAACAGTCTTCCACAAGAGATGTGTCCCATAAATAGCTTCTGCACAAATGACTTGTGTGTCTTGTACGTTTATTTATCGTCGCTACCGGTAACCCATATGAGCGACGCCTCCTGAAGTGATTCGTCATTTTAGATTTTGGAGGATAGTGCATGATATAGACAGAGACCCATTCCAGAGTCTCCTCTGGTTCTTTTACGTGCACGGTGTAAACCACCGACACGAGACCTCGGTTTAACGTCCCATCTGAAAGACTGTTAATTTATATTAGGGTCAGACGGGGGATCGAACCGGCGATCCCTGGATTACCAGTCCAGCGTGTAACCACTGGACGACTGATACGTCTGTAACAAATGACGTGTGTGTTTTTACTTTTATTTATCGTCGCTACCGGTTGCTCATATGAGCGACGCCACCTGAAGTGATTCGTCATTTTAGATTTTAGAGGATAGTGCATGATATAGACAGAGACCCATTCCAGAGTCTCCTCTGGTTCTCTTACGTGCACGGTGTAAGCACCGACACGAGACCTCGGTTTAACGTCCCATCTGAAAGACTGTTAATTTTATTAGGGTCAGACGGGGGATCGAACCTGCGATCCCTGGATTACCAGTCCAGCGTGTTACCACTGGACTACAGATCTGTATGTAACAAATGACTGAGACAACACATCCGTGTATGCCTTACTTAAACCCAGTATCTGTGTGTACTGAGGTATAACAATGGGATAGGTGCTTGGCCACTACATTTTAAAAACCAATCTACTACACAATGCATGCTTATCTCTTGATAACTTTACTGTTAAACAACCCACTGCAACCATGTAGTCAATGTGAAATAAATATGTGACATAGGTGATGAATGTCCCCGTCATAGCCAAAGAAGTTACAGCCCGGACTGAAAATGTTGTCTCTGACGTCCCAAAATTGTATATTAACTGGCTATTCTTGTGTTCTATAGCCACATGAACGAAATGTATAGCCACATAGCCCCGAACCCTAGACCACTAGACAGTATATATATTGTTCTCTTGGCCACGTAAGTACCATTGTATGGGTGCGGACGGACGGACAAACAGAAAGACACACGGACATTGCAAACGTATATGCCTCCCGTTTTACTACATAATAATGCTTGATAAGAATAACGGCTGTTAGCCGTGTTGAACATGTAAGCCCTTAGAGCCAATAACCACATGTTACCCTTTATCCTAATCGCACTGGCTTTTATCATAAGCACTTCACTATGGTATGTAAGTTGTCGTATCCTTTATTACTATGTATCCTAATCGCACTGGCTGTTATCATAAACACTTCACTATGGTATGTAAGTTGTCGTATCCTTTATTACTATGTATCCTAATCGCACTGGCTTTTATCATAAACACTTCACTATGGTATGTAAGTTGTCGTATCCTTTATTACTATGTATCCTAATCGCACTGGCTTTTATCATAAGCACTTCACTATGGTATGTAAGTTGTCGTATCCTTTATTACTATGTATCCTAATCGCACTGGCTTTTATCATAAACACTTCATTATGGTATGTAAGTTGTCGTATCCTTTATTACCCTTTATCCTAATCGCACTGGCTTTTATCATAAACACTTCACTATGGTATGTAAGTTGTCGTATCCTTTATTACTATGTATCCTAATCGCACTGGCTTTTATCATAAACACTTCACTATGGTATGTAAGTTGTCGTATCCTTTATTACTATGTATCCTAATCGCACTGGCTTTTATCATAAGCACTTCACTATGGTATGTAAGTTGTCGTATCCTTTATTACTATGTATCCTAATCGCACTGGCTTTTATCATAAACACTTCATTATGGTATGTAAGTTGTCGTATCCTTTATTACTACTAACACCCTTGTCAGAAGGACGCATACTATATACATGTGTGTCCCCGTCAGGGGTTTCATAGAATTGGACGATAGATAGA
The DNA here is from genome assembly GCA_014843695.1 of Archivesica marissinica. Classification (NCBI taxonomy): domain Eukaryota; kingdom Metazoa; phylum Mollusca; class Bivalvia; order Venerida; family Vesicomyidae; genus Archivesica; species Archivesica marissinica. The sequence continues at coordinate 1,763,260 of CM026393.1, forward strand.
TCCGATTATAGTCGGTTCAGAAGCTCACTCAGAGCTTGTGTTGTACAGTTGCTATCTTGCCAACTCAAACTAAAATTGATCTTATCTTATTAGTTTATACACATTTATTTTAGCTCGATTTCAAAACAAGTTCTTTCAACTTATATTAGTCAGCCCCGAGACCTTATTCCTGATGGAATCCATCGCCATGAATGAGAGAGAAGAGGCAATGTGGAATTTAAATGCCTTGCCTAAGGGCACAATCGTAACGGCTCCAGCGGGGTTCGAACTCCGGACCTTTCGCACCTGAAGCGAACGCGCTACCGCTGCGCTATCACGACTTCCACTGTATCTTATATTATCCATTACATATGCATTTTCATGGAATATACGTAAACATATGACTCAATTCACGCATATTGCTGGATATTCAAGTATAATTTGTATTTCCCCAATGAATCAGATAGTGTACGTAATCATTGAATCCGTGAGTAATTATATATGTTCCCTGTTTATATGAGTGTCATCCAAATCTGCATGGGTATGTTGAACTTGTATTGATGTATTGATATGTGTATGTGAGTTTGGATGTCTGTTCGGTAACTAATTTATAATGGCCCCGCACTATTTATACTTCAGTATAACAGATTTATACCTTCCCAAAATTACATTTGCTCACTCAATTATATGTTCATCTAAGGTATATTATATGCGTCATATTTAAAGGAACGACAAACTGATTTATTTTTGCTCATTCATTGTACTGATTATGATATTACATGTTAGTGCATCGTAAGCCCAGGAGGCTGGCTGTTGTTCTGTATTGTTTTGTATTGATTGTATGTACAGGTTGCACTCTAAAAATAAACTATGTAGGCCTAGTCAATGGTCATAAACCCCTATAAGAGGACAACCCCGCTATTAAGACCAGTTTTTCTCAGAATGGAATTATATCTTCTATATGTCAATGGTCAAAAACCCCTATAAGAGGACCACCCCGTTATTAAGACCAGTTTTTCTCAGAATGGAATTATATCTTCAAAATGTCAATGGTCACAGACCCCTATAAGAAGACCACCCCGCTATTAAGACCAGTTTTTCTCAGAATGGAATTATGTCTTCTATATGTCAATGGTCACAAACCCCTATAAGAGGACCACCCCGTTATTAAGACCAGTTTTTCTCAGAATGGAATTATATCTTCAAAAATGTCAATGGTCACAGACCCCTATAAGAAGACCACCCCGTTATTAAGACCAGTTTTTCTCCGAATGGAATTATGTCTTCTATATGTCAATGGTCACAAACCCCTATAAGAGGACCACCCCGTTATTAAGACCAGTTTTTCTCAGAATCGAATTATATCTTCTATATGTCAATGGTCACAAACCCTATAAGAGGACCACCCCGCTATTAAGACCAGTTTTTCTCCGAATGGAATTATGTATTCTATATGTCAATGGTCACAAACCCCTATAAGAGGACCACCCCGTTATTAAGACCAGTTTTCCTCAGATAGCGCTTCACTTCAGGTGCGAAAAGCCCGGAGTTCACGCCCTGCTGGAGCCGTTACGAGTGTGCCCTTAGGCAAGGCATTTAAAGTCCACATGCCTCTTCTCTCTCCTTCATGGAATACGGTCTCAAGAGTTATTAATATAAGTTATAGGAACTTGTTTCACAATTGACCTAAAATAAATTTGTATAAACTAAAGTCATCAATTATCCAAAATATACAATATACATGTATTTGTTGCTGAAGTATTTCACTATATTATTGTTGTCCTAAATACCATTAATTCATTAACTCTTTGCCTGCTGGGTAAATAAAATCACATTTGCAAACAACATAGATTCAGATCAGCAACGGCGTTTCTGATCAGGATCTATGTTGTTTGCTATTCAGCCAAGTGATGTAGCTCCACTATCCGAATAGCAAACAGCATAGATCCTGATCAGACGGCACGTTCTGTGCCATACGTGCTGTGCCGTCTGATCAGGCTCTATACTGTTTGCAAAAGTGATCTTATCTGCAACTAGCGTGCAACGTGTTAATTGTGATTCAATGAGGAAACTAATATTATTTATTAATTATAAAATGTTGCAATTCAATCTCGGAACACAGGTAACATGATCCTACATCTGGGATGTCATCTGCTATTTTGCGGGAATAATAGAAGCAACATTTATTAAGGATGGCGGCACTTTAATTAATTATATGGAGAGGAGATAATGTTATATGCATGGTATGAAAGACGGGCGCGGACATTCACTAATTCATCATTTCATGAGTATCAACTTCACCATTTCACGATCTCAGCTTCGTGAACTTGATTTGAGAATTCATGAAGTTGAAAATGAGAATTTGTGAATTTGAAAACGTGAATTCATGAACTGATGAGATGGAGAATGCTACCAGTCTATTTTAATGTTTAGAGCATTCACAGTCTGTTGATAGGATGTAGCACTCGCAATATATACACATATAATACAAATTACTCTTAAACAGCCATTGTAGTTTACTTACTGTAGTCCGGTATATATATGTTTACTTACTGTAGTTCAGTTGTACGTTTACCAACAGTAGTTCAAGTGTACGTTTACTTACAGTAGTTCAGGTGTACGTTTACTTACAGTAGTTCAGGTGTACGTTTACTTACTGTAGTTCAGGTGTACGTTTACTTACAGTAGTTCAGGTATACGTTTACTTACAGTAGTTCAGGTGTACGTTTACTTACTGTAGTTCAGGTGTACGTTTACTTACAGTAGTTCAGGTGTACGTTTACTTACAGTAGTTCAGGTGTACGTTTACTTACTGTAGTTCAGGTATACGTTTATTTACTGTAGTTCAGGTGTACGTTTACTTACTGTAGTTCAGGTGTACGTTTACTTACAGTAGTTCAGGTGTACGTTTACATACAATAGTTCAGATGTACGTTTACATACAGTAGTTCAGGTATACGTTTATTTACTGTAGTTCAGGTGTACGTTTACTTACAGTAGTTCGGGTGTACGTTTACTTACAGTAATTCAGGTGTACGTTTACATACAGTAGTTCAGGTGTACGTTTACATATAGTAGTTCAGTATACGTTTATTTACTGTAGTTCAGGTGTACGTTTACTTACAGTAGTTCAGGTGTACGTTTACTTACAGTAGTTCAGGTGTACGTTTACTTACAGTAGTTCAGGTGTACGTATACTTACTGTAGTTCAGGTATAAGTTTACTTACTGTAGTTCAGGTATACGTTTACTTACAGTAGTTCAGGTGTATGTTTACTTACTGTACTCCGGTATATGTACATTTGTGATAGTTTACCTACTGTGGTCCGGTACATGTATATGTGTGATAGCTTACCTACTGTAGTCCGGTATATGTATATGTGTGATAGCTTACCAACTGTAGTCCGGTATATGTATATGTGTGATAGCTTACCTACTGTAGTCCGGTATATGTATATGTGTGATAGCCTACCTACTGTCGTCCGGTATATGTATATGTGTGATAGCTTACCTACTGTAGTCCGGTATATGTATATGTGTGATAGCTTACCTACTGTAGTCCGGTATATGTATATTTGTGATGGCTTACCTACTGTAGTCCGGTATATGTATATGTGTCATGGCTTACCTACTGTAGTCCGGTATATGTATATTTGTGATGGCTTACCTACTGTAGTCCGGTATATGTATATTTGTGATGGCTTACCTACTGTAGTCCGGTATATGTATATTTGTGATGGCTTACCTACTGTAGTCCGGTATATGTATATTTGTGATGGCTTACCTACTGTAGTCCGGTATATGTATATTTGTGATGGCTTACCTACTGTATTCCGGTATATGTATATGTATGATGGCTTACCTACTGTAGTCCGGTATATGTATATTTGTGATGGCTTACCTACTGTAGTCCGGTATATGTATATTTGTGATGGCTTACCTACTGTAGTCCGGAATATGTATATGTGTGATGGCTTACCTACTGTAGTCCGGTATATGTATATTTGTGATGGCTTACCTACTGTAGTCCGGTATATGTATATTTGTGATGGCTTACCTACTGTAGTCCGGTATATGTATATGTGTGATGGCCTACCTACTGTAGTCCGGTATAGGTATATGTGTGATAGCTTACCTACTGTAGTCCGGTATATGTATATGTGTCATAGCTTGCCTACTGTAGCCCGGTATATGTATATGTGTCATAGCTTGCCCACTGTAGTCCGGTATATGTATATGTGTCATAGCTTGCCTACTGTTGTCCGGTATATGTATATGTGTCATAGCTTGCCTACTGTTGTCTGGTATATATATATGTGTCATAGCTTGCCTACTGTGGTCCGGTATATGTATATGTGTCATAGCTTGCCTACTGTGGTCCGGTATATGTATATGTGTCATAGCTTGCCTACTGTTGTCCGGTATATGTATATGTGTCATAGCTTGCCTACTGTGGTCCGGTATATGTATATGTGTCATAGCTTGCCTACTGTAATCCGGTATATGGATATTTGTGATAGCTTGCCTACTGTGGTCCGGTATATGTATATATGTGATGGGTTACCGACTGTAGTCCGGTATATGTATATGTGTGATGGCTTACCTACTGTGGTCCGGTATATGTATATTTGTGATGGTTTAACTACTGTAGTCCGGTATATGTATATTTGTGATGGATTACCTACTGTAGTCCGGTATATGTATATGTATGATAGCTTACCGACTGTAGTCCGGTATATGTATATGTGTGATGGCTTACCTACTGTAGTCCGGTATATGTATAGTTGTCATGGCTTACCTACTGTAGTCCGGTATATGTATGATAGCTTACCGACTGTAGTCCGGTATATGTATGATAGCTTACCTACTGTAGTCCGGTATATGTATATGTGTGATAGCTTACCTACTGTAGTCCGGTATATGTATATGTGTGATAGTTTACCGACTGTAGTCCGGTATATGTGTGATAGCTTACCTACTGTAGTCCGGTATATGTATATATGTGATGGCTTACCTACTGTAGTCCGGTATATGTATATGTGTGATAGCTTACCTACTGTAGTCCGGTATATGTATATGTGTGATAGCTTACCTACTGTAGTCCGGTATATGTATATGTGTGATAGCTTACCTACTGTAGTCCGGTATATGTATATTTGTGATGGCTTACCTACTGTAGTCCGGTATATGTATATATGTGATAGCTTACCTACTGTAGTCCGGTATATGTATATTTGTGATGGCTTACCTACTGTAGTCCGGTATATGTATATGTGTGATAGCTTACCTACTGTAGTCCGGTATATGTATATTTGTGATGGCTTACCTACTGTAGTCTGGTATATGTATATTTGTGATGGCTTACCTACTGTAGTCCGGTATATGTATATGTGTGATAGCTTACCTACTGTAGTCCGGTATATGTATATTTGTGATGGCTTACCTACTGTAGTCCGGTATATGTATATATGTGATAGCTTACCTACTGTAGTCCGGTATATGTATATTTGTGATGGCTTACCTACTGTAGTCCGGTATATGTATATGTGTGATAGCTTACCTACTGTAGTCCGGTATATGTATATTTGTGATGGCTTACCTACTGTAGTCTGGTATATGTATATTTGTGATGGCTTACCTACTGTAGTCCGGTATATGTATATGTGTGATGGCCTACCTACTGTAGTCCGGTATAGGTATATGTGTGATAGCTTACCTACTGTAGTCCGGTATATGTATATGTGTCATAGCTTGCCTACTGTAGCCCGGTATATGTATATGTGTCATAGCTTGCCCACTGTAGTCCGGTATATGTATATGTGTCATAGCTTGCCTACTGTTGTCCGGTATATGTATATGTGTCATAGCTTGCCTACTGTTGTCCGGTATATATATATGTGTCATAGCTTGCCTACTGTAGTCCGGTATATGTATATGTGTCATAGCTTGCCTACTGTGGTCCGGTATATGTATATGTGTCATAGCTTGCCTACTGTGGTCCGGTATATGTATATGTGTCATAGCTTGCCTACTGTTGTCCGGTATATGTATATGTGTCATAGCTTGCCTACTGTGGTCCGGTATATATATATGTGTCATAGCTTGCCTACTGTAGTCCGGTATATGGATATTTGTGATAGCTTGCCTACTGTGGTCCGGTATATGTATATTTGTGATGGGTTACCGACTGTAGTCCGGTATATGTATATGTGTGATGGCTTACCTACTGTGGTCCGGTATATGTATATTTGTGATGGCTTAACTACTGTAGTCCGGTATATGTATATTTGTAATGGATTACCTACTGTAGTCCGGTATATGTATATGTATGATAGCTTACCGACTGTAGTCCGGTATATGTATATGTGTGATGGCTTACCTACTGTAGTCCGGTATATGTATAGTTGTAATGGCTTACCTACTGTAGTCCGGTATATGTATGATAGCTTACCGACTGTAGTTCGGTATATGTATGATAGCTTACCTACTGTAGTCCGGTATATGTATATGTGTGATAGCTTACCTACTGTAGTCCGGTATATGTATATGTGTGATAGTTTACCGACTGTAGTCCGGTATATGTGTGATAGCTTACCTACTGTAGTCCGGTATATGTATATATGTGATGGCTTACCTACTGTAGTCCGGTATATGTATATGTGTGATAGCTTACCTACTGTAGTCCGGTATATGTATATGTGTGATAGCTTACCTACTGTAGTCCGGTATATGTATATGTGTGATAGCTTACCTACTGTAGTCCGGTATATGTATATGTGTGATAGCTTACCTACTGTAGTCCGGTATATGTATATTTGTGATGGCTTACCTACTGTAGTCTGGTATATGTATATTTGTGATGGCTTACCTAGTGTAGTCCGGTATATGTTTATGTGTGATAGCTTACCTACTGTAGTCCGGTATATGTATATTTGTGATGGCTTACCTACTGTAGTCCGGTATATGTATATATGTGATAGCTTACCTACTGTAGTCCGGTATATGTATATGTGTGATGGCTTACCTACTGTAGTCCGGTATATGTATATTTGTGATGGCTTACCTACTGTAGTCCGGTATATGTATATGTGTGATAGCTTACCTACTGTAGTCCGGTATATGTATATTTGTGATGGCTTACCTACTGTAGTCTGGTATATGTATATTTGTGATGGCTTACCTACTGTAGTCCGGTATATGTATATGTGTGATAGCTTACCTACTGTAGTCCGGTATATGTATATTTGTGATGGCTTACCTACTGTAGTCCGGTATATGTATATATGTGATAGCTTACCTACTGTAGTCCGGTATATGTATAGTTGTGATAGCTTACATACTGTAGTCCGGTACATGTATATATGTGATAGCTTACCTACTGTAGTCCGGTATATGTATAGTTGTGATAGCTTACATACTGTAGTCCGGTACATGTATATGTGTGATAGCTTACCTACTGTAGTCCGGTATATGTATATGTGTGATGGCTTACCTACTGTAGTCCGGTATATGTATATGTGTGATAGCTTACATACTGTTGTCCGGTATATGTATATGTGTGATGGCTTACCTACTGTAGTCCGGTATAGGTGTGATGGCTTACCTACTGTAGTCCGGTATATGTATATGTGTGATGGCTTACCTACTGTAGTCCGGTACATGTATATGTGTGATGGCTTAACTACTGTAGTCCGGTATATGTATATTTGTGATAGCTTACCTACTGTAGACCGGTATATGTATATGTGTGATAGCTTACCTACTGTAGTCCGGTATATGTATATGTGTGATGGCTTACCTACTTTAGTCCGGTATATGTATATGTGTGATAGCTTACCTACTGTAGTCCGGTATATGTATATTTGTGATGGCTTACCTACTGTAGTCCGGTATATGTATATTTGTGATGGCTTACCTACTGTAGTCCGGTATATGTATATGTGTGATAGCTTACCTACTGTAGTCCGGTATATGTATATTTGTGATGGCTTACCTACTGTAGTCTGGTATATGTATATTTGTGATGGCTTACCTACTGTAGTCCGGTATATGTATATGTGTGATAGCTTACCTACTGTAGTCCGGTATATGTATATTTGTGATGGCTTACCTACTGTAGTCCGGTATATGTATATATGTGATAGCTTACCTACTGTAGTCCGGTATATGTATATGTGTGATGGCTTATCTACTGTAGTCCGGTATATGTATATGTGTGATAGCTTACCTACTGTAGTCCGGTATATGTATAGTTGTGATAGCTTACATACTGTAGTCCGGTACATGTATATGTGTGATAGCTTACCTACTGTAGTCCGGTATATGTATATGTGTGATGGCTTACCTACTGTAGTCCGGTATATGTATATGTGTGATAGCTTACATACTGTTGTCCGGTATATGTATATGTGTGATGGCTTACCTACTGTAGTCCGGTATAGGTGTGATGGCTTACCTACTGTAGTCCGGTATATGTATATGTGTGATGGCTTACCTACTGTAGTCCGGTACATGTATATGTGTGATGGCTTACCTACTGTAGTCCGGTATATGTATATTTGTGATAGCTTACCTACTGTGGTCCGGTATATGTATATTTGTGATAGCTTACCTACTGTAGTCCGGTATATGTATATGTGTGATGGCTTACCTACTGTGGTCCGGTACATGTATATGTGTCATAGCTTACCTACTGTCGTCCGGTATATGTATATTTGTGATAGCTTACCTACTGTAGTCCGGTATATGTATATGTGTGATGGCTTACCTACTGTAATATGGTATATGTATATGTGTGATAGCTTACCGACTGTAGTCCGGTATATGTATATGTGTGATAGCTTACCTACTGTAGTCCGGTATATGTGTGATGGCTTACCTACTGTAGTCCGGTATATGTATAGTTGTGATGGCTTACCTACTGTAGTCCGGTATATGTATAATTGTGATGGCTTACCTACTGTAGTCCGGTATATGTATATTTGTGATAGCTTACCGACTGTAGTCCGGTATATGTATATGTGTGATAGCTTACCTACTGTAGTCCGGTATATGTATATGTGTGATGGCTTACCTACTGTAGTCCGGTATATGTATATGTATGATAGCTTACCTACTGTAGTCCGGTATATGTATAGTTGTGATAGCTTACACACTGTAGTCCAGTATATGTATATTTGCGATAGCTTACCTACTGTAGTCCGGTACATGTATATGTGTGATGGCTTACCTACTGTAGTCCGGTATATGTATATTTGTGATAGCTTACCTACTGTGGTCCGGTATATGTATATTTGTGGTAGTTTACCTACTGTAGTCCGGTATATGTATATGTGTGATGGCTTACCTACTGTGGTCCGGTACATGTATATGTGTCATAGCTTACCTACTGTCGTCCGGTATGTGTATATTTGTGATTGCTTACCTATTGTAGTCCGGTATATGTATATGTGTGATGGCTTACCTACTGTAGTACGGTATATGTATATGTGTGATAGCTTACCGACTGTAGTCCGGTATATGTATATGTGTGATAGCTTACCTACTGTAGTCCGGTATATGTATATGTGTTATGGCTTACCTACTGTAGTCCGGTATATGTATATGTATGATAGCTTACCTACTGTAGTCCGGTATATGTATAGTTGTGATAGCTTACACACTGTAGTCCAGTATATGTATATTTGCGATAGCTTACCTACTGTAGTCCGGTACATGTATATGTGTGATGGCTTACCTACTGTAGTCCGGTATATGTATATTTGTGATAGCTTACCTACTGTGGTCCGGTATATGTATATTTGTGGTAGTTTACCTACTGTAGTCCGGTATATGTATATGTGTGATGGCTTACCTACTGTGGTCCGGTACATGTATATGTGTCATAGCTTACCTACTGTCGTCCGGTATATGTATATTTGTGATTGCTTACCTATTGTAGTCCGGTATATGTATATGTGTGATGGCTTACCTACTGTAGTACGGTATATGTATATGTGTGATAGCTTACCGACTGTAGTGCGGTATATGTATATGTGTGATAGCTTACCTACTGTAGTCCGGTTTATGTGTGATAGCTTACCTACTGTAGTCCGGTATATGTATATGTGTGATGGCTTACCTACTGTAGTCCGGTATATGTATATTTGTGATGGCTTACCTACTGTAGTCCGGTATATGTATATTTGTGATGGCTTACCTACTGTAGTCCGGTATATGTATAATTGTGATGGCTTACCTACTGTAGTATGGTATATGTATATGTGTGATAGCTTACCGACTGTAGTCCGGTATATGTATATGTCTGATGGCTTACCTACTGTGGTCCGGTATATGTATATTTGTGATGGCTTACCTACTGTAGTCCGGTATATGTATATATGTGATAGCTTACCGACTGTAGTCCGGTATATGTATATGTGTGATGGCTTACCTACTGTAGTCCGGCATATGTATATTTGCGATAGCTTACCTACTGTAGTCCGGTACATGTATATGTGTGATGGCTTACCTACTGTAGTCCGGTATATGTATATTTGTGATAGTTTACCTACTGTAGTCTGGTATATGTGTGATGGCTTACCTACTATGGTCCGGTACATGTATATGTGTCATAGCTTACCTACTGTCGTCCGGTATATGTATATTTGTGATTGCTTACCTACTGTAGTCCGGTTTATGTATATGTGTGATGGCTTACCTACTGTAGTACGGTACATGTATATGTGTGATAGCTTACCGACTGTAGTCAGGTATATGTATATGTGTGATAGCTTACCTACTGTAGTCCGGTATATGTGTGATGGCTTACCTACTGTAGTCCGGTATATGTGTGATGGCTTACCTACTGTAGTCCGGTATATGTATATGTGTGATAGCTTACCTACTGTAGTCCGGTGTATGAATATGTGTGATGGCTTACCTACTGTAGTCCGGTATATGTATATGTATGATAGCTTACCTACTGTAGTCCGGTATATGTATATTTGTGATGGCTTACCTACTGTAGTCCGGTATATGTATATGTGTGATAGCTTACCGACTGTAGTCCGGTATATTTATATGTGTGATGGCTTACCTACTGTAGTCCGGTATATGTATATTTGTGATGGCTTACCTACTGTAGTCCGGTATATGTATATTTGTGATGGCTTACCTACTGTAGTCCGGTATATGTATATGTATGATAGCTTACCTACTGTAGTCCGGTGTATGTATATTTGTGATGGCTTACCTACTGTAGTCCGGTATATGTGTGATGGCTTACCTACTGTAGTCCGGTATATGTATATTTGTGATGGCTTACCTACTGTAGTCCGGTATATGTATATGTGTGATGGCTTACCTACTGTAGTCCGGTATATGTATATGTGTGATGGCTTACCTACTGTAGTCCGGTATATGTATATTTGTGATGGCTTACCTACTGTAGTCCGGTATATGTATATGTATGATAGCTTACCTACTGTAGTCCGGTATATGTATAGTTGTGATAGCTTACCTACTGTAGTCCGGTACATGTATATTTGTGATGGCTTACCTACTGTAGTCCGGTATATGTATATGTGTGATGGCTTACCTACTGTAGTCCGGTATATGTATATTTGTGATGGCTTACCTACTGTAGTCCGGTATATGTATATGTGTGATGGCTTACCTACTGTAGTCCGGTATATGTATATGTGTGATGGCTTACCTACTGTAGTCCGGTATATGTATATGTGTGATGGCTTACCTACTGTAGTCCGGTATATGTATATGTGTGATAGCTTACCTACTGTAGTCCGGTATATGTATAGTTGTGATAGCTTACCTACTGTAGTCCGGTACATGTATATTTGTGATGGCTTACCTACTGTAGTCCGGTATATGTATATGTGTGATGGCTTACCTACTGTAGTCCGGTATATGTATATTTGTGATGGCTTACCTACTGTAGTCCGGTATATGTATATTTGTGATGGCTTACCTACTGTAGTCCGGTATATGTGTGATGGCTTACCTACTGTAGTCCTGTATATGTATATGTGTGATGGCTTACCTACTGTAGTCCGGTATATGTATATGTGTGATAGCTTACCTACTGTAGTCCGGTGTATGTATATGTATGATGGCTTACCTACTGTAGTCCGGTATATGTATATTTGTGATAGTTTACCTACTGTAGTCCGGTATATGTATATTTGTGATAGCTTACCTACTGCGAATCCCATGGCAAATGCTATATCAGCTATGGCATAGATGTTGCCGTAGATAGACACGTGTCTCAGATCTACGAGATATCCCATGTGTGGCATCATGGATGCATCCACCATACCTGTAATATTATATGTATCACAATCTGTAACAACCATAAATATCGTGTTATATACCCGTATATACATGTATTTATGTCTTGAGATCTATTTCAAATATCTTACAAATCGTGCAATTTTGTGCTGTGCATATTTTAGCCTAATTACAGCATAGCTATTTATTTCTGGCGACAGGATATTAGTGTGTTGTCCACTATTGAGACTAATTTTCTTATAAGATCGGATGTATCTATTGTGCGAGTTTCCAAATCCTTAAGTTTCTTTAAGTTATTCCATGCACCGTTATGCATATGACATGTAATTCGTGTTATCACATAACTTTGCTTGTATTCAGTGTAATACAGTCATCTCATACATTCTTGTATGACCACACGTTTTATAACACGTGGAAGGATTCTGATTGGTCGCGGCCTGGCAGTGACAGCTTGCAGAGGAAACGAGTTTCACAAAATAACGTATGAAATCAAAATGAGTGAAAGATCCTTTATTTATAAAATACGTAACTTTTTTATCTGATTTTATTATTGTCAAATTTCTTTTAGAAAGCAATCACTCCCAAATATATCCCTAGATCTTACACATGAAAGCAATCACTCCCAAATATATCCCTAGATCTTACACATGAAAGCAATCACTCCCAAAGATATCCCTAGATCTTACACATGAATTATTTGTAATATGTTTACATAGTTATGGTGTGTTGTAATGCAATTCCTAGCAATAATTAAAATCGTTACTCAGCAATGGACATAAAACTAAAACTGATGTTCTCATAATGGGAATAATATTTGAAAATGGCATAACTTCTGTATTCATAAATCACTGACATTACCTATTGAAAATCCTAACCCAAACATAGGAGCTATCAATAGAGTTGTGGCTTTGCAAAATGGGATCTGAAAATAAAAACGAACATGATTTACGATAATGCATTGACACATTAAGACAATCAGTATACTGTTCACTACATGACAAACGTTGTGTAATTGCAATGGGTTTGGTACAATAGAGATTCTGCACCAGTATTCCAATTAACAGACTAGTCGATCTTGTCTATCAAACACAACCACCATTATTAACAATAACAATACAGTTGTTTTCTATATCAGATATATTCAGAATTCCAACAGACTGGTCGGGGTTCAAGCTGAATTTATATAATATCTAGATAATGAACCAACGTCTTCCCATCACACTCACGAACCCAAACTTTGGCCTGAACAGAGTATTTGTAAATAAATACCTGTTTGTTGATCAATAATAAAAATTCACCCTCCAAATTTTCAAAGATTATTTGGTTAGTTAAATCGTTTTGTTATCAATGCACATTTCATATTCTGTATGGAAGTGGCCTGTTGTATAGTTTTCAGCAGCCAAATTACAACCATATGACTTTGAATTACATGTTATGCCAAATTACACAAGACTGTATTCATTCTATGCACCTGTATCGATTAGGTCGGTTGCTCAACTACCTTGCTAAGATGATACATAATCATGTTCTGTAAATTAACCTAGTGACACAGTATTTACTGGACTCATCCAAGATGTGAGCGTAATTATTAGAGGTCTATGCCAGGATGCATCAGACCATTTATTCGTTATCAAATTCTGAGTTTACATCCATTTGATATTGTGACAGAGGATTTTGAAAGTTTTAAATTTAAAGTTTGAACAAAGCTGTTGGAAGCATTATCAGGTTTCCTAGAATCATGTCTATGGAATTCTTGCGCACTTTAAAGCTGCTATCTGGTGACCTATGTTTGCTGGTTTTCACCTACTTTAATGGAGATCATTGCCGGGATACATCATGCCAAACTCGATCAATTTAAGAGATTTCAGTTAATGGTTTTCGATTTATTTGGCCTTCTTTTGTCATCGTCAAGATGCTTCTGGTGAAGTTTGATTATTTACTGGCAGTGTTGTATAATATTATATAGCTATTGTTTTAAAGTGTGTTCACTAATTTGACCCAGTGACCCAATTTTCAACAGACTATCTTTGATGGAGGTTAATGGTTAATAACCTAGATGCTATATGTCAAGTATGTTCATTTTCTCAACATTATTTACAGATGTGGATCTGTGTACATTTTCTCAACATTATTTACAGATGTGGATCTGTATACATTTTCTCAACATTATTTACAGATGTGGATCTGTATACATTTTCTCAACATTATTTACAGATGTGGATCTGTATACATTTTCTCAACATTATTTACAGATGTGGATCTGTATACATTTTCTCAACATTATTTACAGATGTGGATCTGTATACATTTTCTCAACATTATTTACAGATGTGGATCTGTATACATTTTCTCAACATTATTTACAGATGTGGATCTGTATACATTTTCTCAACATTATTTACAGATGTGGATCTGTATACACATGTACAGGTTTTCCATTCACTTGATTTAGTGACCTAATTGTAGGTATTTACGTAAGTTGAGCAAACCTGGTTTACAGACCAATTGTTTACTATCAAATTCTACATTTTCAGAGATCAATTGTATATTAGGTTCATTTGTTCTCTATAGCCATATAAACGGAATGAATAGCCACATACACATAACCCCTAACACTAGACCACTAGACAGCATATCGTTCTCCTACCAACGTACGTCGCATTTTATGAGTGCGGATGGACGGGCCGACAGACAGAAAGCAGGGACAGACAGACAGACAGACAGACAGACAGACAGACAGACAGACAGACAGACAGACAGACAGACAGACAGACAGACAGACAGACAGACAGACAGACAGACAGACAGACAGACAGACAGACAGACAGACAGACAGACAGACAGACAGACAGACAGACAGACAGACAGACAGACAGACAGACAGACAGACAGACAGACAGACAGACAGACAGACAGACAGACAGACAGACAGACAGACAGGCAGACAGGCAGGCAGGCAGGCAGGCAGGCAGGCAGGTAGGCAGGCAGGCAGGCAGGCAGGCAGGCAGGCAGGCAGGCAGGCAGGCAGGTAGGTAGGTAGGTAGGTAGGTAGGTAGGTAGGTAGGAAGGTAGATAAACAGCAGGGGTAGGCAGATAGGCAGGCACACATATATGTGATGGATAACCCATCTGTACACACTAAGCAATGCATAGCCAGCTTCGGCGAGCTAAGAAATTGATCTAGTTCCAAAGTAACTTACCGCAAAGAGACATATTGATATAACAATCATTCCAAGCATCGTCGACAACCAGCGCCCTATCTTGGAAGCAACGGGACCAAATATGTTGGTACCCAATAGATACGATATGCTAGCTGGTAAAAAAGACAAACCTGCAAAAAAAACCATATAGAGTCATTTAAATAGCATTAGATAGTGATGGTATTCTCTATGATTTACGCAGTTACAGCAGCTGCCATTGATATTGTACAGTAGAATCTATGGATCAAGTATAGGTACATCGTCTATGATTTACGCAGTTACAGCAGCTGCCATTGATATTGTACAGTAGAATCTATGGATCAAGTATAGGTACATCATCTATGATTTACGCAGTTACAGCAGCTGCCATTGATATTGTACAGTATAATCCATGGATCAGGTACCGGTACATCATCTACACATGGCAACATAATGTGACCATGGGTTTTTAATGAAATGTCAATCTCACTTAGTTATAACATGTCAGCAACAAAGATACTGTAATTAACATTTAGCTTCATTGCAAACCCCACTTCTGAAATACTCATTCACACTCTTATTCATTCCCCCCTCACCACACACCCAATCACACACCAATAAAATCATGTTGAAGCAGTTTGATAATGAACAATGGTTCGATAAAACTACCGTAACTACAAACTCAGTTGGTAACTCTACTTGTATCTGTTAGAAAGTGCAGATTGACATTCAACAATTTCAACACGAGTTCATTATTGTCAATCTCTTACTAAATACTTCTGCAATATAAATTCTTTACTAGATCATGGTTTGTAAAGAGGCTTGCAAACGCTTGCACCAACCACCACTGCCTACCATGGTTCACCCGCGTGCTTCGGTTGTCAAATCTACCATTGTCCAAGCCAACAAATTGCCATTATAAACGATCGAGTGAAACTTGTCTTCATTTAGAACAAACGATTTTCGAGTTTTGTTGTGTCAATTCTTTACAATAAAAATGTAACTGGCGAACCCGAGTCCCATTACATCACGAGGAAGTTATACACATAAGCATCCGTTATATCTGGTTCTAATTTAGTTGCTAGCATGATGCTGCGGCCAAGTGATTACTCAAGGACTTGAGAGAACTATCCAGACAACCGCTTCTTGGTAGCAGTTCAACCTGCCTACATACTGGGAACGGTGTTACGTACCCTGCTCCCACTCTTCTGCCCCCATCACTTTCTTCATCCAGATCGGCAATGAAGGTTCCATCATCGCTATACCCATGTTAGCAAAGGTTATTGAACCTGCAGTGAGAATGACAACTCCTATACGACCAGGTACATCGTGTTCATCCAGCTTGGTTGGTTATATATGGTTATACACTTTATTGATACACTTCACAGTAAGCATACATTGCCAAGGCCACACTTGAGCTTTATGGCCACTCTTTTGGTGTATGTATGTATGTTCCATTAATGTCAAACCCCTTGCGGACCTAGACATGGTGGAACTTGTTTGGGAAGCAGGAACTTGTGGACCTAGACATGGTGGAACTTGTTTGGGAAGACGAACCTTGCGGACCTAGACATGGTGGAACTTGTTTGGGAAGCAGGACCTTGCGGACCTAGACATGGTGGAACTTGTTTGGGAAGCAGGACCTTGCGGACCTAGACATGGTGGAACTTGTTTGGGAAGCAGGACCTTGTGGACCTAGACATGGTGGGACTTGTTTGGGAAGACGGACCTTGTGGACCTAGACATGGTGGAACTTGTTTGGGAAGACGGACCATGTGGACCTAGACATGGTGGAACTTGTTTGGGAAGCAGGACCTTGTGGACCTAGACATGGTGGAACTTGTTTGGGAAGCAGGACCTTGCGGACCTAGACATGGTGGGACTTGTTTGGGAAGCAGGACCTTGCGGACCTAGACATTGTGGTACTTGTTTGGGAAGCAGGACCTTGTGGACCTAGACATGGTGGAACTTGTTTGGGTACAGGACCTTGCGGACCTAGACATGGTGGGCTTGTGTGGGAAGCAGGACCTTGTGGCCTTAGCCATTGTGAAGACTTGTGTGGGAAGCAGGACATTGTGGACCTAGCCATGGTGGAGACTTGTTTGGTAAGCAGGACCTTGCGGACCTAGACATGGTGGGACTTGTTTGGGAAGCAGGACATTGTGGATTTAGCCATTGTGAAGACTTGTGTGGGAAGCAGGACCTTGTGGACCTAGACATGGTGGAGACTTGTTTGGGAAGCAGGACCTTGCAGACCTAGACATGGTGGGACTTGTTTGGGAAGCAGGACATTGTGGACTTAGCCATTGTGAAGACTTGTGTGGGAAGCAGGACCTTGTGGACCTAGCCATGGTGGGACTTGTGTGGGAAGCAGGACCTTGTGGACCTAGCCATGGTGGGACTTGTGTGGGAAGCAGGACCTTGTGGACCTAGACATGGTGGGACTTGTGTGGGAAGCAGGATCTTGCGGACCTAGACATGGTGGGACTTGTTTGGGAAGCAGGAACATGCAGACATAGACATGGTGGGACTTGTTTGGGAAGCAGGACCTTGTGGACCTAGACATGGTGGGACTTGTTTGGGAAGCACGACCTTGCATACCTAGACATAGTGGAACTTGTTTGGGAAACAGGACCTTGCGGACCTAGACATGGTGGGACTTGTTTGGGAAGACGGACCTTGCGGACCTAGCCATGGTGGGACCTGTTTGGGAAGCAGGACCTTGTGGACCTAGCCATTGTGGAGATGTGTGTGTGTAGCAGGACATTGTGGAAATATATATGATGGAACTTGCTTGGGAAGCAGGACCTTGCGGACCTAGCCATGGTGGGACCTGTTTGGGAAGCAGGAAACACTCCATAGAAACAGTGTACGGGTTTGAAACCCAACGTTGTTCACATAATTCAAACGGCATCCCGAGAATAAAGATGTACTTAAATAACATCAGGCAAGAAGCATATAACATCAGGCAAGAAGCATATAGCATGTGTATATGGGTATCTCGTGGTTGAATTTGATAATATATCCACACTGCATAGACAACCAATTTGATAAAATAGCCATATTATTAAGAATTAAACATTGTATTTGACTCTGTCGGTCCTTAGCCAAGTTCAAAGTGCTCTAATTAAATTTGCATATCAAAATAATAACATAATATTTTGCAATGTATAACAGGGGCCTCTCTGGCCTAGTGGTTAATGTTGTTGACTTCAAATCACTGATGGCAGGTTCGAATCTCACTGTGCTGTCAAACTAATTCATGTGAGGAAACTGACACACGGGCTTGCAGAAGGTCTGTGGTTATACTCCGCTTTACCACGTGGTCTTCCTCCACCTATCACATAAGCCGTTGGTGCGACTTTAAGCTACACAAAACAACAACAATCACTGTATGTCACAGAGATTTTGCGCCACATTTGGTTAATATATAAATACATATATGTCAGAAATGTACAAGAAGGGAACGTACCTGCGGCAATGAGTATATATGGATCTCGTAGAAGAGTAAGATAGGACGTGCCCTCTTGTGACTCTGGCTGGACGGTCGGTTGTAGCACAAATAACTGCAATGCTAAAGTAACTCGGCTACATCAGTACATACATGTATGCTGTAGCAGGTTAAATATGTTCTCCAGTATGAATAATCATGCATGTATGCTGTAGCAGGTTAACTATGTTCACCAGTGTGAATAATCATGCATGTATGCTGTAGCAGGTTAAATATGTTCTCCAGTATGAATAATCATGCATGTATGCTGTAGCAGGTTAAATATGTTCTCCAGTATGAATAATCATGCATGTATGCTGTAGCAGGTTAAATATGTTCTCCAGTATGAATAATCATGCATGTATGCTGTAGCAGGTTAAATATGTTCTCCAGTATGAATAATCATGCATGTATGTGTAGCAGGTTAAATATGTTCTCCAGTATGAATAATCATGCATGTATGTGTAGCAGGTTAAATATGTTCTCCAGTATGAATAACTGCATGTGTGTAGAGTTATTGTTGTGTAGCAGGTTAAATATGTTCTCCAGTATGAATAAGCATGCATGTATGGTGTAGCAGGTTAAATATGTTCTCCAGTATGAATAAGCATGCATGTATGGTGTAGCAGGTTAAATATGTTGTCCAGTATGAATAAGCATGCATTAAGCACCCACTCCAGTATGTATACACATGTGTTTGTATACTGCATTAAGCTCCAGTATGTATGCACATGTGTTTGTATGCTGCATTAAGCACACACTCCAGTATGTATACACATGTGTTTGTATACTGCATTAAGCTCCAGTATGTATACACATGTGTTTGTATGCTGCATTAAGCTCCAGTATGTATACACATGTGTTTGTATGTTGCATTAAGCTCCAGTATGTATACACATGTGTTTGTATTCTGCATTAAGCTCCAGTATGCATAAATATGTGTTTGTATGCTGCATTAAGCTCCAGTATGCATACATATGTGTTTGTATGCTGCATTAAGCACGCACTCCAGTATGTATACACATGTGTTTGTATGCTGCATTAAGCTCCAGTATGCATAAATATGTGTTTGTATGCTGCATTAAGCACGCACTCCAGTATGTATACACATGTGTTTGTACGCGGCATTAAGCTCCAGTATGTATGCACATGTGCTTGTATGCTGCATTAAGCTCCAGTATGCATAAATATGTGTTTGTATGCTGCATTAAGCACGCACTCCAGTATGTATAAATATGTGTTTGTATGCTGCATTAAGCTCCAGTATGCATAAATATGTGTTTGTATGCTGCATTAAGCTCCAGTATGCATACATATGTGTTTGTATGCTGCATTAAGCTCCAGTATGCATAAACATGTGTTTGTATGCTGCATTAAGCTCCAGTATGCATAAATATGTGTTTGTATGCTGCATTAAGCTCCAGTATGCATACATATGTGTTTGTATGCTGCATTAAGCTCCAGTATGCATAACTATGTGTTTGTATGCTGCATTAAGCTCCAGTATGTATGCACATGTGTTTGTATGCTGTATTAAGCACGCACTCCAGTATGTATACACATGTGTTTGTATGCTGCATTAAGCTCCAGTATGTATGCACATGTGCGTGTATGCTGCATTAAGCACACACTCCAGTATGTATACACATGTGTTTGTATGCTGCATTAAGCTCCAGTATGTATGCACATGTGCTTGTATGCTGCATTAAGCACGCACTCCAGTATGTATAAACATGTGTTTGTATGCTGCATTAAGCTCCAGTATGTATGCACATGTGCTTGTATGCTGCATTAAGCACGCACTCCAGTATGTATACATAATATGTTGTTTGTATGCTGCATTTAGCTCCAGTATGTATACACATGTGTTTGTATGCTGCATTAAGCTCCAGTATGTATACACATGTGTTTGTATGCTGCATTAAGCTCCAGTATGTATACACATGTGTTTGTATTCTGCATTAAGCTCCAGTATGCATAAATATGTGTTTGTATGCTGCATTAAGCTCCAGTATGCATACATATGTGTTTGTATGCTGCATTAAGCACGCACTCCAGTATGTATACACATGTGTTTGTATGCTGCATTAAGCTCCAGTATGCATACATATGTGCTTGTATGCTGCATTAAGCACGCACTCCAGTATGTATACACATGTGTTTGTACGCGGCATTAAGCTCCAGTATGTATGCACATGTGCTTGTATGCTGCATTAAGCTCCAGTATGCATACATATGTGTTTGTATGCTGCATTAAGCTCCAGTATGTATGCACATGTGTTTGTATGCTGTATTAAGCACGCACTCCAGTATGTATACACATGTGTTTATATGCTGCATTAAGCTCCAGTATGTATGCACATGTGCTTGTATGCTGCATTAAGCACGCACTCCAGTATGTATAAACATGTGTTTGTATGCTGCATTAAGCACACACTCCAGTATGTATACACATGTGTTTGTATGCTGCATTAAGCTCCAGTATGTATGCACATGTGCTTGTATGCTGCATTAAGCACGCACTCCAGTATGTATACATAATATGTTGTTTGTATGCTGCATTAAGCTCCAGTATGTATGCACATGTGCTTGTATGCTGCATTAAGCTCCAGTATGCATAGGCCTACATATGTGTTTGTATGCTGCATTAAGCACGCACTCCAGTATGTATACACATGTGTTTGTATGCTGCATTAAGCTCCAGTATGTATGCACATGTGCTTGTATGCTGCATTAAGCTCCAGTATGCATACATATGTGTTTGTATGCTGCATTAAGCACGCACTCCAGTATGTATACACATGTGTTTGTATGCTGCATTAAGCTCCAGTATGTA
This sequence comes from Archivesica marissinica, assembly GCA_014843695.1. Classification (NCBI taxonomy): domain Eukaryota; kingdom Metazoa; phylum Mollusca; class Bivalvia; order Venerida; family Vesicomyidae; genus Archivesica; species Archivesica marissinica. Next base: position 1,785,031 of record CM026393.1, read on the forward strand.
TACACATGTGTTTGTATGCTGCATTAAGCTCCAGTATGTATACACATGTGTTTGTATGCTGCATTAAGCTCCAGTATGTATACACATGTGTTTGTATGCTGCATTAAGCTCCAGTATGTATACACATGTGTTTGTATGCTGCATTAAGCTCCAGTATGTATACACATGTGTTTGTATGCTGCATTAAGCTCCAGTATGTATACACATGTGTTTGTATGCTGCATTAAGCTCCAGTATGTATACACATGTGTTTGTATGCTGCATTAAGCTCCAGTATGTATACACATGTGTTTGTATGCTGCATTAAGCTCCAGTATGTATACACATGTGTTTGTACGCGGCATTAAGCTCCAGTATGTATACACATGTGTTTGTATGCTGCATTAAGCACGCACTCCAGTATGTATACACATGTGTTTGTATGCTGTATACAAGACAATTGAATGACTGCACATTTACGACACATACCAAAGCATACCCGACTCAGAATGATACACCCATCAGTATTTAGTTTATATGCCAATTATGTATAGCTATCTTCCAAAGAACATATCTGGAAAGAGTGTAAGACAATAGGCTCGTGCTATAACGTCAATGACCAGGGTATGAAGATGGTGAGACTATATGCTCGTGTTATAACGCCAAGGACCAGGGTATGAAGATGGTGAGACTATATGCTCGTGTTATAACGCCAAGGACCAGGGTATGAAGATGGTGAGACTAGATGCTCGTATTATAACGCCAAGGACCAGGGTATGAAGATGGTGAGACTATATGCTCCTGTTATAACGCCAAGGACCAGGGCATGACGATGGTGAGACTATATGCTCGTGTTATTGCGTCAAGGACCAGGGTATGAAGAGTGTGAGACTATATGCTCGTGTTATAACGCCAAGGACCAGGGTATGACGAGGGTGAGACTATATGCTCGTGTTATAGCGCCAAGGATCAGGGTATGACGAGGGAGATTCTATATGCTCGTGTTATAACGTCAAGTACCACGGTGTGACGAGGGTGAGACTATATGCTCGTGTTATAACGTCAATGACCAGGGTATGACGAGGGTTAGACTATATGCTCGTGTTATAGCGTCAAGGACCAGGGTATGACGAGGGTGAGACTATATGCTCGTGTTATAACGTCAAGGATCAGGGTATGACGAGGGTGAGACTATATGCTCGTGTTATAACGTCAAGGACCAGAGTATGACGAGGGTGAGACTATATGCTCGTGTTATAACATCAAGGATCATGGTATGACGAGGGTGAGACTATATGCTCGTGTTATAGCGTCAAGTACCAGGGTATGACGAGGGTGAGACTATATGCTCGTGTTATAGCGTCAATGACCAGGGTATGACGAGGGTGAGACTATATGCTCGTGTTATAACGTCAAGGACCAGGGTATGACGAGGGTGAGACTATATGCTCGTGTTATAGCGTCAAGGACCAGGGTATGACGAGGGTGAGACTATATGCTCGTGTTATAGCGTCAAGGACCAGGGTATGACGAGGGTGATACTATATGCTCGTGTTATAGCGTCAAGGACCAGGGTATGAGGAGGGTGAGACTATATGCTCGTGTTATCAAGGACCAGGGTATGACGAGGGTGAGACTATATGCTCGTGTTATAGCGTCAAGGACCAGGGTATGACGAGGGTGAGACTATATGCTCGTGTTATAGCGTCAAGGATCAGGTTATGACGAGGGTGAGACTATATGCTCGTGTTATAGCGTCAAGGACCAGGGTATGACGAGGGTGAGACTATATGCTCATGTTATAACGCCAAGTACCAGGGTATGACGAGGGTGAGACTATATGCTCGTGTTATAACGTCAATGACCAGGGTATGACGAGGGTGAGACTATATGCTCGTGTTATAACGTCAAGTACCAGGGTATGACGAGGGTGAGACTATATGCTCGTGTTATAGCGTCAAGGATCAGGGTATGACGAGGGTGAGACTATATGCTCGTGTTATAACGTCAATGACCAGGGTATGACGAGGGTGAGACTATATGCTCGTGTTATAACATCAAGGATCAGGGTATGACGAGGGTGAGACTATATGCTCGTGTTATAACATCAAGGACCAGGGTATGACGAGGGTGAGACTATATGCTCGTGTTATAACGTCAATGACCAGGGTATGACGAGGGTGAGACTAGATGCTCGTGTTATAACGTCAATGATCAGGGTATGACGAGGGTGAGACTATATGCTCGTGTTAAAGCGCCAAGGACCAGGGTATGACGAGGGTGAGACTATATGCTCGTGTTATAACGCCAAGGACCAGGGTATGACGAGGGTGAGACTATATGCTCGTGTTATAACGCCACGGACCAGGGTATGACGAGGGTGAGACTATATGCTCGTGCTATAGCGTCAAGGACCAGGGTATAACGAGGGTGAGACTATATGCTCGTGTTATAGCGTCAAGGATCAGGGTATGACGAGGGTGAGACTATATGCTCGTGTTATAACGTCAAGTACCAGGGTATGACGAGGGTGAGACTATATGCTCGTGTTATAACGTCACGGGTCAGGGTATGACGAGGGTGAGACTATATGCACGTGTTATAACGTCAAGGACCAGGGTATGACGAGGGTGATACCATATGCTCGTGTTATAACGTCAATGACCACGGTATGAAAATCCAGATATAAATTCCTACTACCTACCACCATCAAACAGCGCCAGAGCTGCCAGGATTAAGAATGGTGCCTCCTTTCCCGCAAACTGGTACATCACACCACCAAACGGTGGACCGACTGCCAAGAAAAATGGTAAAATCAACATGAGAAGTGTCATTTTATAGTGAAATCCCATGTACACCAATCACACCATTAAACGTCGGCCATAGTATGTGCACAAATAGTATGCCTACAATATATGCCAATCTCGTATGATACTCTTTGAATGATAAGTCAACATTTTACATATAATGTAACAATTCAAAACTAAATTTGTGCAACAAGTAAATGTCAATTTCATCAAAATGTAGGTGAATCGAAAGACCCAAATACTAACTGTCTACCAAGTATGAAGACAATCAGCCACTGAAGCAGAACATTGGAAAGAGCGCGCATGACTAGAGTTATATGTCGGTCAATGTCACCAATTCGCGCAGTTGGTAACCATGTACTATCCACAAATAAATTATATCCTCTGAGAACAAAGAAATCATACATAGAATACTGGAAGTTTTTAACCTGGCAAAAGTAGGATTCACCTTGGAACTGCATGAGCAGACAGGCCGGCATAATAGATGCCATATGTGACATAGTTACGTATTCAAGCTTCCTGATTACACAGGAGCTACACATCTGGGCTGTATTGTGGTACGCGTGACTCTTTATGGCTAACGGTTCACGAACACAAACCCTTAGCCGCACAAGGTCTGGCGTCTCATGTTGAACCAGGAAATAGGAAGAGAGCTCTATTAATAGGTATTAAATATATCTATCATACTCACTTAGTACTCCAAGTGCCAGCCCTCCTAGAGCAATGCCCATTGCCCGACCCCGTTCATCATCATCAGAATAGCGTACCGCTAGCATGCCCATACCTGTGCAATAATAATCGTGCAGTGGTATTAGTATTAGTCGATAAGCCAGATGTAATTGTTATACTGTTTTAGTATTTAAATTAGCTAAGATGTTATACTGTTTTAGTATTTAAATTAGCTAAGATGTTATACTGTTTTAGTATTTAAATTAGCTAAGATGTTATACTGTTTTAGTATTTAAATTAGCTAAGATGTTATACTGTTTTAGTATTTAAATTAGTTAATACATCAGACGGAATTGTTATAAAGTTTTAATATTTAAATTAGCTAAGATGGTATACTGTTTTAGTATGTAAATGAGTCAAGAAGTCAGATGGAATTGTTATAATGTTTTAGAATTAAATTAGCTAAGATGTTATACTGTTTTAGTATTTAAATTAGCCAATACGTCAGATGCAATTGTTATACTGTTTTTAATATTCAAATTAGCTAAGATGTTATACTGTTTTTGTATTTAAACTAGCTGAGATGTTATACTGTTTCTGTATTTAAATTAGCTAAGATGTTATACTGTTTCTGTATTTAAACTAGCTAAGATGTTATACTGTTTCTGTATTTAAACTAGCTAAGATGTTATACTGTTTTTGTATTTAAACTAGCTGAGATGTTATACTGTTTCTGTATTTAAATTAGCTAAGATGTTATACTGTTTCTGTATTTAAATTAGCTAAGATGTTATACTGTTTTTGTATAATGCGGTCGACGAAACCCAGGATACACGTCTATAAACATAAAGAAACAAGAGTAGGACCAACGGATGCACATTACACTGGTTTCATTATCCATCAGTGCAACCGTCATACTTTGAGATTTAATTATACAAACTTTAGGCATTAAATACACAGCGCCAAAATCAGCTGTTTTTATGAAAAGTTATCCCTTTGGTATTACAAAATATATCTTTAAGACGTGAAAGATACACGTCGGGGTCAAGCCTCAACAGGTGAGCATACTTTGTACGCTCACTTACAGTGCCTCCGGGCGGGCAGACCTTCATAAACTCGGAAAAAAAAGAAAGACAAAAAAATATACTGTTTTTGTATTTAAATTAGCTATGATGTTATACTGTTTTTGTATTTAAATTAGCTAAGATGTTATACTGTTTGTGTATTTAATTAGCTAAGATGTTATACTGTTTGTGTATTTAATTAGCTAAGACTACTATATATACTACTATATATAAGACTACTATATATAAGACTACTATATATACTACTATATATACTACTATATATAAGACTACTATATATATACTACTATATATAAGACTACTATATATAAGACTACTATATATAAGACTACTATATATAAGACTACTATATATACTACTATATATAAGACTACTATATATAAGACTACTATATATACTACTATATATAAGACTACTATATATAAGACTACTATATATAAGACTACTATATATACTACTATATATAAGACTATAAGACTACTATATATAAGACTACTATATATAAGACTACTATATATAAGACTACTATATATATACTACTATATATAAGACTACTATATATAAGACTACTATATATAAGACTACTATATATAAGACTACTATATATAAGACTATAAGACTACTATATATAAGACTACTATATATAAGACTACTATATATAAGACTACTATATATAAGACTACTATATATAAGACTACTATATATACTACTATATATAAGACTACTATATATATAAGACTACTATATATACTACTATATATAAGACTACTATATATAAGACTACTATATATACTACTATATATAAGACTACTATATATAAGACTACTATATATAAGACTACTATATATAAGACTACTATA
>CM026393.1:1791430-1845354 GCA_014843695.1 Archivesica marissinica
AGGGTCATACATACCACTCGCAACATGTGAACTACACGTATTGCTTTTGTTTATACATTGTTGTGTCCAACCAATCAATAAACATATGGGGTTATATACATTACATTGTACCAACTCGCAATAAACATATGGGGTTATATACATTACATTGTACCAACTCGCAATAAACATATGGGGTTATATACATTACATTGTACCAACTCGCAATAAACATATGGGGTTATATACATTACATTGTACCAACTCGCAATAAACATATGGGGTTATATACATTACATTGTACCAACTCGCAATAAACATATGGGGTTATATACATTACATTGTACCAACTCGCAATAAACATATGGGGTTATATACATTACATTGTACCAACTCGCAATAAACATATGGGGTTATATACATTACATTGTACCAACTCGCAATAAACATATGGGGTTATATACATTACATTGTACCAACTCGCAATAAACATATGGTGTTATATACATTACATTGTACCAACTCGCAATAAACATATGGGGTTATATACATAACATTGTACCAACTCGCAATAAACATATGGGGTTATATACATTACATTGTGTTGTTGAGGGCCGTGGGGAAAACTATTAGTATTAATAAGACAGACTTTATTTAACGAGGATACACTCAGTTGAAAGGTAAATCTTCAATAAGGCCCTCAAAACAAGGACATAATTATATACAACATATTTATATATCCAGTCTACATCCGTTATGTCGAAGTCGGTTATGTCGAATTATCCGGTTATCTCGAAGTCGGATCAAAGTCCTGTTTCAGACACTATCATTTTACATATAACTGGTTATGTTGATATCGAATTCCGTTAAGTCAAACTTCAGTTATGTCGAAGTATTTAGTTTGGTCCGACGGAATTCGACATAGCGGATGTAGACTGTACATAGAATTAAACGTACTACATGATAACAGACGTTTAGTCATACACGAGTTAGACAGCTGCAAGTATAGTACAATGTATGAGGTACTATAGTAAATTATAATTGTGACCTCCAAATTATTTAATTTGATTTAAATTGACTGACTGATGAGGCAGGTTTAATATGATTTGGTAAAGCACACCGGATAGTAGTGCTAGAGTAGACTTTTCTAGGTATGGGGTGATATAGATGTAAAGTGCAAATAACTAACACTGTAATTTCTAAATTACATGTACTGGGATATTTCTTAGAACTTAACACTCGTGTTTGCTAGTCTGTTATATACACCATAGTGTAGAATTATACTGCAGGAAGGTTCGTTTAATTATCATATTTTCAACAATTTTCAAAACTATCAATTTGCCAAAGAAAATAATTATCCAAAGTAAATCAAGTGCTTGCTATGTGCTTGCTATATGCTTGCTATATGCTTGCTATGTGTTTAAAAACATGGTCGAGGTGGAGGGGTGTTATTATTCCCATGCACACTGAGCAAATCCAAGCATTTCATTGTCCGTCAACATAACAGTTAATCCTATACAAAGTGAGACAATCCAAGCATTTCATTGTCCGTCAACATTACAGTTAATCCTATACAAAGTGAGACAATCCAAGCATTTCATTGTCCGACAACATTACAGTTAATTCTATGCAAAGTGAGACAATCCAAGCATTTCATTGTCCGACAACATTACTGTTAATCCTATACAAAGTGAGACAATCCAAGCATTTCATTGTCTGTCAACATTACAGTTAATCCTATACAAAGTTAGAAAATCCAAGAATTTCATTGTCCGACAACATTACAGTTAATCCTATACAAAGTGAGAAAATCCAAGCATTTCATTGTCCGTCAACATTACAGTTAATCCTATACAAAGTGAGACAATCCAAGCATTTCATTGTCCATCAACATTACAGTTAATCCTATACAAAGTGAGACAATCCAAGCATTTCATTGTCCGTCAACATTACAGTTAATCCTATACAAAGTGAGACAATCCAAGCATTTCATTGTCCGTCAACATTACAGTTAATCCTATACAAAGTGAGACAATCCAAGCATTTCATTGTCCGTCAACATTACAGTTAATCCTATGCAAAGTGAGACAATCCAAGCATTTCAGTGTCCGTCAACATCACAGTTAATCCTATACAAAGAAATAACAGTAAAAGAAACATAAATTAAGATGTTTAAGATTATAATTATCTCAATAACCTTTTTCATTTCACGATTTATCTCATTTTCAAGTCAAAATATGTTAATTTTACAACGTTAATTGTTTCATTTCGCCACATGCACAGTGACGTTACGTCATTTTACAGACTTACGTTTTAAGATTTTCAGATAATACAAGTATTTATAAATGGACGTCACATGTACTTACTTACTGTGGACGTCATCATAATGAAGAACCCAGCGAACATCGGAATAGTATAACCAATCCTGTAATTGTAAAGGAGAAACACATTGAAACATTAACCAAACGTTGACTTTTAATTTACATGTGCAATCAGTGTTCTATTCACTCTTAAAGGAATGAATCCCGGCTTAATAGTTTCCATCCAGACCATCGGGGTATGAACTACATTGGGCGTGGTTTAAAGTGTGTGGAGACTGTATACCTTTATTACTTCCAATACTGGAGAGCAGAACAAGAAGTTTTCATATATAATTTACATAGAAATCAATACAAACAGAATGTAAAATTGCATAGAAGATTACAAATAGAAGTGTGGCAAGTCGGTGTAAGATCTCCATCGGTCAGACATGACAGTAGATCACCAATCCCTCATATATAAGCGATAAACATCTTCCACCGAGTCAAACAAGTACGTATGCCAAATGCACCACCACGCGTGTAAGCCGTGTTGTATATACCGAGTACTGTATAGCCAGAGACGTATAGCAAATGCTTCAAAATACATGTACATCGAGTTGCACCTGCATCCATCCAAATTTGCGAAGCATTTCGCTCACGTGTTTGACTATATGCCGGACTGTCTATTCGCTCACGTGTTTGACTATATGCCGGACTGTCTATTCGCTCACGTGTTTGACTATATGCCGGACTGTCTATTCGCTCACGTGTTTGACTATATGCCGGACTGTCTATTCGCTCACGTGTTTGACTATATGCCGGACTGTCTATTCGCTCATGTGTTTGACTATATGCCGGACTGTCTATTCGCTCATGTGTTTGACTATATGCCGGACTGTCTATTCGCTCACGTATTTGACTATATGCCGGACTGTCTATTCACTCACGTGTTTGACTATATGCCGGACTGTCGATTCGCTCACGTGTTTGACTATATGCCGGACTGTATATTGTCAAACACGTATGCTACATACTTCACAACGCCTGCATACCGGGTTGTATATACCGGACTGTAATACTCCACATCACATGTGAATGCTACACATTACCTGTTCGTGATCGGGCCCACAAATGGATTGAATAGCATCTGTACCAAAGCCTTGGACCCAAACATGACCCCTGCTTTAACATTTGCATCGCCATATTCCAAATATTCTTCCTGTTTTCTCTCCTCTTCAAATTTATTCAGAAGTGTTTGATTGAGTTTACTTATACACTCCCTCGGAGACTGTGTTGTCGGCTGCTTAGAACTGGAATTAACATAGTCCGGATACTGTTTGCTGTCTAAGTTCCGCCGCCTGCTGCCCTGATCGTCATTAGAGATAGTTCTGTTTACACAAACTGTTTCGGAAGCTTGTTCGATTAAGTTCAAATGTGTTGGCTGTGCCTGTGCTTCCAGTTTCAATATAAAATTAGGTACTATAGGCACTGAAATGGATAAAATAGTATATAAGTACACGTACGTGTAACAATGTGCGTATCTACATTACATAAATAAAATGATACTGTCGGAAGTAATTAAGAATATTGTAATAGGAACTACATATCAATGTGAAAAGCCAATACATGGTTGAACTCAAATTCTAAGGAAGATTAAGAGAATACTTTTGGATTCAGTGTATGATCGAATTATATTTCACCGACTGAATATTGAAAGCATTATATATCACGGTTGCGCTTTCCATGTTCATAAATAAAATATTACTCGATCATTCACTGTGACAAAATCATGTTATGCGCAGATCCAGCGGATTGGACACATTCGGCAGTATTTAACAACAGACGCCACGAAAACTCTCATAAACTCACTCGTTACATCCAGGCTCGACTACTGTAATTCACTGTTGTACGGCGTGCCAAAAAACACTTCCAATAAATTACAAACTGTTCAAAACACAGCAGCTCGCATCATAACCAGAACATCCCGTTTCAGTCATGTAACGCCCATTCTAAAAGAGCTTCATTGGCTACCAGTTCAAGAAAGAATAAAGTATAAAATACTGACTCACACATATAAAGCATTGAATGGAGAAGCACCGATTTATATGAGAAACTTGCTTGAGGTTTATATACCAAGGAGAGACTTACGGTCTAAAAATGAAGCAGCTACTCTTGTGTTACCAAGAAGTCGGACTGTCACATACGGAGATAGAAGTTTCATGACTGCTGCCCCAACACTTTGGAATTCTCTTCCATCAAAAAGTGCAACAATATTGTGTTCTTTCAAAAAGGCGTTGAAGACACACCTTTTTAAATGTTCATATGGAACATAAATATCGAACTGTGTCTGTGCTCAATCAGGATTAAGACTGCAAATGAACACATTTTATTTAATTATTACCTATATTTTAATTGTTATAATTTTAGATCCGAATATTTTATAGCATATTTAGAATCCATTGTAATTGTGCTTGCTATTTTTGTCTTGTTTTATCTCATTGTATGTGGAAGTTTCTATCAATATTTGTGATATTTTAGGCTGTAAAGCGCTTTTGAACGTTTTATTTTTAGATGAAAAGAGCGCTATATAAGTTTGGTATATAATAATAATAATAATAAATACAAAACAGCTAAATTCCTTTCAATCCATTGGCCAACATTGTTGTGCTTTGATTGCTTCTATGTTAGCCTACAGAAAGCACTGGTGGAATGGAAGAAGATCATGCGTGCCCCTCCGAGCAGAATGTCAGGCACTAGCAGGCAACCAGGTACAACCACATACAGTCCACTAACCACGAGACACGAGAATTAAGTTCAGCTACCAAAGATATGCGGAATATGTCATGTTATTGTGTGAGGAATATGTCATGGTATTGTGTGCGGAATATGACATGGTCTTGTGTGCGGAATATGGCATGGTCTTGTGTGCGGAATATGGCATGGTATTGTGTGCGGGGAATATGTCATGGTATTGTGTGCGGGGAATATGGCATGGTATTGTGTGCGGGGAATATGTCATGGTATTGTGTGCGGAATATGGCATGGTATTGTGTGCGGGGAATATGTCATGTTATTGTGTGAGGAATATGGCATGGTCTTGTGTGCGGAATATGTCATGGTCTTGTGTGCGGAATATGGCATGGTATTGTGTACGGGGAATATGTCATGGTATTGTGTGCGGAATATGGCATGGTCTTGTGTGCGGAATATGGCATGGTATTGTGTGCGGGGAATATGTCATGGTAGTGTGTGCGGAATATGTCATGGTATTGTGTGCGGAATATGTCATGGTATTGTGTGCGGAATATGTCATGGCATTGTGTGCGGGGAATATGTCATGGTATTGTGTGGGGAATATGTCATGGTATTGTGTGAGGAATATGTCATGGTATTGTGTGCTGAATATGTCATGGTATTGTGTGTGGAATATGTCATGGTCTTGTGTGCGGAATATGGCATGGTATTGTGTGCGGAATATGTCATGGTATTGTGTGCGGAATATGGCATGGTATTGTGTGCGGACTATGTCATGGTATTGTGTGCGGAATATGTCATGGTATTGTGTGCGGAATATGTCATGGTATTGTGTGCGGAATATGTCATGGTATTGTGTGCGGGGAATATGTCATGGTCTTGTGTGCGGAATATGTCATGGTATTGTGTGCGGAATATGGCATGGTATTGTGTGGGGAATATGTCATGGTATTGTGTGCGGAATATGGCATGGTATTGTGTGCGGAATATGTCATGGCATTGTGTGGGGAATATGTCATGGTATTGTGTGCGGAATATGGCATGGTATTGTGTGAGGAATATGACATGGTATTGTGTGCGGAATATGTCATGGTATTGTGTGAGGAATATGACATGGTAATGTGTGCGGAATATGTCATGGTATTGTGTGAGGAATATGACATGGTATTGTGTGGGGAATATGTCATGGTATTGTGTGCGGGGAATATGGCATGGTATTGTGTGCGGAATATGTCATGGTATTGTGTGCGGAATATGGCATGGTATTGTGTGCGGAATATGTCATGGTATTGTGTGTGCGGAATATGGCATGGTATTGTGTGCATATATGTCTTAAAGACCAAAGTCATGTTATTCTTCTAGCGTTATCATATTGTAAATGTATAATTATTACCAAGAACCATCACGAAACAATACAGAAGCGTATGCCAACATTATTTTAATAAATAAATAATTAGCTCAAACGGCCTCAGGCGAAAGATCATGTATGATTTATTCTCCTTAACTACTCTTTATTGGAGACAAGAAAGGACGGATCTGTATTATTTACTTTCCATTTTCTGTATACGATATAAGCCTCAAACGATCCAATATGTAAAAGAACAAGAACCTACTAATTAAAAATGTTAATTTCGTACATATACGCGTAGGATTTAATATAATACTCTGGCCGTTTGACAGCAGTGCAATATTAATAATAATTAATTTTATTCCTGTGACATTTAATCATTCTGATTCAGTATATGTTTCTACAGTGATTGATATCGGAGCACGATACATGCATGTATGTTATGTATTTAATTTACTGTCACGCATATACTATATTTAAATATGCTAGGCGCTCCAATAATGGAGGTTATAAACGTATATATAAAAACTTATGAACTTCAATAACGCACGCCTGTCACGTCGATTTTATAACATTGGAATGTAGCAAGAAGGTTCCATCAAAGAAGTTGTCTTAACATCGGTGAGAGACATCGGTGAGTGACTGCCCCTGAATACTCCCCAAACGTATGTAGGTCATCTTACGTTGTTTCCTCTGTTTTTATCGTTGTTTCCTTTGCACAACATGCTATCAATTTTCTTCCACGTTTTCATATTATAATTATTATGCTTCTATATCTCGACAGCTATCCTACAATATATCCAATGGGTAAAAAATCTGTATCTGTAAAGTTTTTTTTATCAATTAACGAACATGATTTGGATAGAATCACTTTATCATAACGAACATCTGGTTAGGGAACAATTATAAAAAACAAAGGATTCCAACTGAAAGCACCGCCTTGCATTTCGAGATAAATCGGACTTTATCAGCAAATGGAGATACATGTAATAGAAAAGCGAGTGAGATCCCTCAAATGTTACTCATTATTGCTAGCACCTGCTATATATATGATAGTTTACAAAGACACTAGTTTTATGTACGTACATTATGGACTGTGTTATAGTTTTGTTTTCTTCTTGTTAGTTTAATATCTTCTAAGAAAAATACTAAGATAAGATAATTTTTATTTTGAGTCGGCAATATAGCAACAATCCAACACATGCTCCGAGTGAGCTTTTGAACCGACTATATATAACATAAAATAATGGTATCAGCTATACAACACAAGCTCCGAGTGAGCTTTTGAACCGACTATATATAACATAAAATAATGGTATCAGCTATACAATTAGAATCCCTGATAATAGTATGCATATTTATTATTAATTTGTTTCTAAGATAAATGCTGAAAAATGTTAAAAATATAACTAAGATATGTGGATAAGACAAATGTTCTTGTTATATATATCTATGTACAATATATAGAATATTAACCGAGTAAATCAATGGCTTAATTGGTAAAACTAATATGAGTATATATGGATCTTTTACAGGAACATCAATTTTTTAAAATATACATGAACACAGTTGTATCGACGTTTCGGTGGGATAAGCTCACCTTTCTTAAGGTCTAATCAAGTTGTTTTATCAGCTGTATAAGCAACGGAAGTATTGTCTTATATACCATATCTCAGAGGAGATCATTAGAACAATTCTGAGAAATAGTCTGTTCCATTCTAATCTAATTAGAGGTGACATGCGGTTTCTCTTAAGGCATTTCTTATCTTTACACATTAGTACGTGTTTGTCTTGGTGTCTTCAGTCTTGTTATTTCCTATCTGTACTCTTAGTGTAACTTTAGTTGTCTATTAGCAACTAGTTCAGGAGATAATTGGTGTGTTTTACTTTTATTTATCGTCGCTACCGGTTGCCCATATGAGCGACGCCTCCTGAAGAGATTAGTCATTAGAATTTTGGAGGATAGTGCAATGATACAGACAGAGATCCATTCCAGAGTCTCCTCTGGTTCTTTTACGTGCACGGTGTACATCACCGACACGAGACCTCGGTTTACAGTCCCATCTGAAAGACTGTTACTTTTATTAGGGCGAGACTGTGATCCCTGGATTATCAGTCCAGCGTGTTACCACTGGACTACACATTGGTACCAGAGGTATTTGGTGACAGAGTGTCATATTGGTGCCAGGGGTATTTGGTGACATAGTACCATATTGGTGCCAGGGGTATTTGGTGACATAGTACCATATTGGTGCCAGGGGTATTTGGTGACAGAGTGCCATATTGGTGCCAGAGGTGTTTGTTGCCAAAGTGCCATATTAGTGCCAGAGGTGTTTGTTGCCAAAGTGTCATTTGTATGGTGCAAGTGGGGTTTTCCAATTTTGGTGCACGGCATTATTCCATAATGCCCTTTACTAATTCCTATAGAAATACTATTATAACATCAATTTAATTTACTACATGTACATAGGGTGCTGCATATGTACCTAGATTGGTAGTGATTCTTGTAGACTTGTCATTGTATATGATGTATACATGTATACTTGTCATTGTATATGATGTATACATGTACACTTGTCATTGTATATGATGTATACATGTATACTTGTCATTGTATATGATGTATACATGTACACTAGTCTTTGTATATGATGTATACATGTACACTAGTCATTGTATATGATGTATACATGTATACTTGTCATTGTATATGATGTATACATGTATTCTTGTCATTGTATATGATGTATACATGTACACTAGTCATTGTATATGATGTATACATGTACACTAGTCATTGTATATGATGTATACATGTATACTTGTCATTGTATATGATACATGTATACTAGTCATTGTATATGATGTATACATGTACACTAGTCATTGTATATGATACATGTATACTAGTCATTGTATATGATGTATACATGTAGACTAGTCATTGTATATGATGTATACATGTATACTTGTCATTGTATATAATGTATACATGTATACTAGTCATTGTATATGATGTATACATGTAGACTTGTCATTGTATATGATGTATACATGTACACTAGTCATTGTATATGATGTATACATGTACACTAGTCATTGTATATGATGTATACATGTATACTTGTCATTGTATATGATGTATACATGTATACTTGTCATTGTATATGATGTATACATGTACACTAGTCATTGTATATGATGTATACATGTACACTAGTCATTGTATATGATGTATACATGTATACTTGTCATTGTATATGATGTATACATGTACACTAGTCATTGTATATGATGTATACATGTATACTTGTCATTGTATATGATGTATACATGTATACTTGTCATTGTATATGATGTATACATGTACACTAGTCATTGTATATGATGTATACATGTACACTAGTCATTGTATATGATGTATACATGTATACTTGTCATTGTATATGATGTATACATGTACACTAGTCATTGTATATGATGTATACATGTATACTTGTCATTGTATATGATGTATACATGTATACTTGTCATTGTATATGATGTATACATGTACACTAGTCATTGTATATGATGTATACATGTATACTTGTCATTGTATATGATGTATACATGTATACTAGTCATTGTATATGATGTATACATGTAACTAGTCATTGTATATGATGTATACATGTATACTAGTCATTGTATATGATACATGTATACTAGTCATTGTATATGATACATGTATACTAGTCATTGTATATGATACATGTATACTAGTCATTGTATATGATGTATACATGTATACTAGTCATTGTATATGATACATGTATACTAGTCATTGTATATGATACATGTATACTAGTCATTGTATATGATACATGTATACTAGTCATTGTATATGATGTATACATGTATACTAGTCATTGTATATGATACATGTATACTAGTCATTGTATATGATACATGTATACTAGTCATTGTATATGATACATGTATACTAGTCATTGTATATGATTATACATGTATACTAGTCATTGTATATGATACATGTATACTAGTCATTGTATATGATGTATACATGTATACTAGTCATTGTATATGATACATGTATACTAGTCATTGTATATGATACATGTACACTAATCATTGTATATGATGTATACATGTACACTAGTCATTGTATATGATGTATACATGTATACTAGTCATTGTATATGATACATGTACACTAATCATTGTATATGATGTATACATGTACACTAATCATTGTATATGATGTATACATGTATACTTGTCATTGTATATAATGTATACATGTATACTTGTCATTGTATATGATGTATACATGTAGACTAGTCATTGTATATGATGTATACATGTACACTAGTCATTGTATATGATGTATACATGTATACTTGTCATTGTATATGATGTATACATGTACACTAGTCATTGTATATGATGTATACATGTACACTAGTCATTGTATATGATGTATACATGTATACTTGTCATTGTATATAATGTATACATGTATACCAGACATGGGGTAATCGCAATCGGTAATCGCAATCGATTGTAATCGATTACATTTTTTGATGTAATCGTAATCGCAATCGCAATCAGCTTTTATTTGTTCAAGTAATTGCAATCGTAATCAATTACATTGGCAAAGTAATCGCAATCACTGATTACTTTCATTATTACTGTAATGATTGTACATATATTTTTGTTACATTTGCACACATTTTATATCCTGTTGTGCATATTTGTTAACTGTATTTTGTTGTAAACACTAAACAGTTCCTTTGAAGCTAAAGGTTTTTACAGATCTATTCATTAAATGTTACAAATAGTATCTTAAGAGGCATGGAGTTAATCAAGTTGAGTATATCTCCTAAATCCATGTTTTTAAAAGAACCTTTGAAGCTAAATGGTGTTACTTTTTATTACCAGGTCCCATGTTAATGTTGTTCTAAACTACTTGGAGTTAATCAAGTTGAGTAGGTATCATAGACCTATAATTTTAAAAGTGCCTTTGAAGCTATTAATTGGTGTAAATATTTAATTACCAGGTGTCATGTTATAATTGCTCAAATGCATGGAGCTAATCAATTGATTAACTTAAATATTACTTTGAAGAACAAGATTATACTCAAAATGTATTATTAAGCTCAGAGGTGTTATAATTACATGCACTATGATCTGCTCCAGGTTCCATATATATGCTGGAGAAAATATGAGTGTCATCAGATCATCTCACTGTCTGACAGTGAGCATTTGGATTAATCTTATATTCAATAAATTCATCATAAGCCATTATGGCAGCTAAGTCTCAAGTGTTTGAGCATTTTGAAATGCCAGATGATAGTCATGATACCAGTGGCAAATACAAAGCAAAGTGCAAACATTGTCATCAGTTCATTTCTGGTGTTGGCAAGACAACATCTAACTTGATGACTCATCTGAAGGTAATAATATTTTTGTTATCTTTGGTAGTCAATTAAAATTTAAATGATCATAACATTTTTAAAGTTTCAGCCTTCATCATGTTTAAATTTTATTGAATAAAGTCCATCTATAGAAACCTCTTTGCAAGACATCATTAAATCTCTGGCCCTCTATTGTTCTGGTGTCAGATCCTTTAATATTCCCCTTAAAGGCTGGATAGCACAGTTTGCAGTAAAACACTAAAATAAGTAAAAAGCGGTCACTTTGTATGATGAAATGATGATAGAGCCTCAAGTTAATATCTTGACTGCCTATTATTAAGCTCTCCAATGTTGTAATATCATTACAATGACCCTTATCATGCTTATTTTCTTCCTATCTTTTAATCTTTACATAAGACATTTGAGAATGGCTAAATTACCCGTTTAAAATATAAATTGTTGCTATTAATATGTTGAGTTGTAAATTGCATGATGATTTAAACAATAAATATATATTGGTTTTATACCAGTTTTGTGTTATATCTTAATGTTATCAAATTTAAAGAAGTAATCATGATTGTAATCATGATTACTTTACAATGTAATCGCAATCGCAATTGATTACATTCAAAATATTGTGTAATTGTAATCGCAATCGTAATTAAGAGCAAGTAATCGCAATCGCAATTGATTACAGTAGGCCTGTAATCGCCCCATGTCTGATGTATACTTGTCATTGTATATGATGTATACATGTAGACTAGTCATTGTATATGATGTATACATGTACACTAGTCATTGTATATGATGTATACATGTATATTAGTCATTGTATATGATGTATACATGTATACTTGTCATTGTATATGATGTATACATGTAGACTAGTCATTGTATATGATGTATACATGTACACTAGTCATTGTATATGATGTATACATGTATACTTGTCATTGTATATAATGTATACATGTAGACTTGTCATTGTATATGATGTATACACGTACACTAGTCATTGTATATGATGTATACATGTAGACTAGTCATTGTATATGATGTATACATGTATACTAGTCATTGTATATGATGTATACATGTATACTAGTCATTGTATATGATGTATACATGTACACTTGTCATTGTATATGATGTATACATGTATACTTGTCATTGTATATGATGTATACATGTACACTAGTCATTGTATATGATGTATACATGTATACTAGTCATTGTATATGATGTATACATGTATACTAGTCATTGTATATGATGTATACATGTATACTAGTCATTGTATATGATGTATACATGTATACTAGTCATTGTATATGATGTATACATGTAGACTTGTCATTGTATATAATGTATACATGTATACGAGTCATGTGCGTAAATGTAACTGAGACGTTAAAGTCGTTGACTTCAAATCACTAACCCCTCACCGCTGTAGGCTCGATTCCCACAAGGGGTGTCAACTTATCTCATGTGCGAAGGCTATCCAGTGGTTCTACCCGGGTGCCCGTCCGTACTTGCAATACTGCTCGGAGAGGCACCCGGGGTCTTCCTCCACCAATAATAGCTTGAAAGTCGCCGTATGACCTAAGCTGTCGGTGCGACTTTAACTCAAACATGAACAACACACATGCATGTTTGTGTCATATATTTGATAGCGCTGTCGCAGTGGATGTCACTATACATCATGTTTGTATCTAGGAGAAATTGGTAAATCCGTGCATTAGCCTTCAAGTAGTTCACCAATGTCCCACACACAATCTGAAACCTGCGCGTGCTCATTACTAGAAACATTAATCGTACTTAACATCATTTAAATCAACGCTCAATGATCAATGATGCCTAATATAATATTTATGGATTTAGAGCAGCCTTTACATTTCAAACTGATATTGCCGCTCTTGGCGGATCCGTGATGCAATGACAGTTTGGGATACATCTTAAATGTAGACGCTCCCCCTCCCCCACAGTTCTAACAACTTATATTAATCACTCTCGTTGGCGCGCATGAAAGCTTAAATGTGGCCATTTGTGTGGGAGGAAACCGGAGTACCCGGAGAAAACCCACCTGTCCGATCTGGCGACCACCGTATCTTCTCATATACTTCACGGTCCGAGGATCGAACACGGGTTGCATTGGTGAGAAACGAGCGCGTTAACCACTGCGCTAATCGGACAGCCTGATTTCATTTATCCAACCGGGGTCCAGTAGTTCAGCCGGGGTCCAGTAGTCCGAGCGCGCTAACCACTGCGCTAATCGGACAGCCTGATTTCATTTATCCAACCGGGGTCCAGTAGTTCAGCCGGGGTCCAGTAGTCCAGCCGGGGTCCAGTAGTACAAATTAACAACTCTGTCAGGAAACAAGCAGTACGATGCCATGTGATATGCGCCAGTGGTCAATATGAGCGTCATTATGTTCTTGTGTTTATTAATAGCTTCCAATAAGCGTAGGCGACACAATAGGGTGGTCAGTGACTATGTTCATGCATTAGCCCCACCTCCTCATTAGCATATCCAATAGCAGACACGTTGGTATTGTGCTATGTTATCAGATGCTTGCAAGTATTAGAGAGACTAGTTATACTGTAGTGAGTAGCTAATAAGCATATAATAGCCATCCTTGGGGTTCGTGTCTTATAAACAATCCCAATGGGGCCCGGACAATAATATATACTAGAGGACATAGAAAACGCACACTTCGGATAAGTGTGTTTTTACATGAAAAATAATAACTATATAAATTACATAGTTTTAAACATTTTGGAATATTTTTAGTTATTCAGTTTGTGTTTTGTAATAAAGATGTGATATATCTTTGATGGAATCCTTCGTATTTCGTGTTCATGTAATACTAATCATATATTACTATGTCCTCTAGTATACATATAATATATACACACATTACAGATGGAAGAGCAGTGCTTTCAGATGTAGCATTTCACTTCACCAGGCCGTATTAGGGTGGGCGCATTGTTATGTAACGGGTGAGCAATGTTTTGATGACGAACATAATTAATGGGCCAGTCACACGTCAACGTTCTGGCCAGCGTTCTATGAACGGGCCCGTCACACGTCAACGTTCTGGTCAGCGTTCTATGAACGTTCTATTTTCGAGCGTTCTTGGCCAATCTGGGCACAACTGGCGCATGAGTAGCGCATGATTAACGCACGGGGAGCGTGTACCAGCGATAAAGTAACGCACGGGGAGTGTGTACCAGCGATAAAGTAACGCATGATTAACGCACGGGGAGCGTGTACCTGCGATAAAGTAACGCACGGGGAGCGTGTACCAGCGATAAAGTAACGCACGGGGAGCGTGTACCAGCGATAAAGTAACGCATGGTTAACGCACGGGGAGCGTGTACCAGCGATAAAGTAACGCACCAGGAAAACTATGCAATTTAATCAAATGTGCTCTGACGTGTCTAACTGGCGGGCGATGAACGATTACCTAAAATAAATGTAATGCACTGTCACCACGCTTATTTCTAAAACATTAAGCCAACTATTGGCCCAGATACGATGCTTAGAAATAGACACTTGAATATAAAATACAATGGTTACAGTAATGAAGCTAATGAACAATGTTGTGTGTAATCCATAGTCATGGACAGAGGTGTCTGGATTTGCGACCTGGTGTTTAACAATGCAAGCATGTATATAGATCGGTCAATGAAATGCCACAGTGCATCGATATGTCGGGCGGCTATCTCTAGCCACATTTCTGCATGAGCTTATTTCCTTGACATGTTCGTTGAAACCATTTCTTGACTATTATATAACATTTTACTGTCTCGTATGCTATGACTTATGATCACACGAAGTCTACTGATGTTTATTGCTGTATTATATTACCTTCAATCAAATCATTTGCGCCACACATATATCTTGCGCGCGCAGATATTGGATATATCTTGCGCGCGCAGATATTGGATATATTCTCGAGAGTAGCCACCCAAAGAATATACAGTTGTTTGCTCGCATGTGACATTTTACGACCAGGGCATTGTAAAGCCCACTTTCTCGTCTTGCGAATTTTCCCTTCTGGAAGTGCTTTCCATTGTAAACCCGCATTCAAGTGGAATAACGATCAGTAGCGACTCCTCCACACAAGAGGTAATCGACACTTAAAACTCCCAATAAAACCGGGCAGGCTTTTAAAGTTCCCTGGTGCAAATCCGATTCATTTCCACCATACATGGAACAAGACTTATAAAAGTGGGAGCACGATCAATAAAGACAATGCATTGGTATCTGGCTTTGAATGGCAGCTTCACGGCGGCGTCCAGGGCACCATTGTTTACAGGTGTGCAGCCAGGTATTGCGACATGTTTCTTAATTCTTTGTATAATCAACTGCATGCATCAGTGTTTGGTTAGGAATTCAAATCTAATAACTGCTGATTGTTGCTGATTTGTATTGATCAATGTATTTAGTAATTTATATATTTATACTGATCCACTATCATTTCTGCCTCGGACTATGTGGGACCACTCTGTTCCACCGTGGACGGACTGTGTGGGACCACTCTGTTCCATCGTGGACGGACTGTGTGGGACCACTCTGTTCCACCGTGGACGGACTGTGTGGGACCACTCTGTTCCATCGTGGACGGACTATGTGGGACCACTCTGTTCCACCGTGGACGGACTATGTCGGACCATTCTGTTCCGTCGTGGACGGACTATGTGGGACCACTCTGTTCCATCGTGGACGGACTATGTGGGACCACTCTGTTCCACCGTGGACGGACTGTGTGGGACCACTCTGTTCCATCGTGGACGGACTGTGTGGGACCACTCTGTTCCGTCGTGGACGGACTATGTGGGACCACTCTGTTCCGTCGTGGACGGACTATGTGGGACCACTCTGTTCCGTCGTGGACGGACTATGTGGGACCACTCTGTTCCATCGTGGACGGACTATGTGGGACCACTCTGTTCCGTCGTGGACGGACTATGTGGGACCACTCTGTTCCGTCGTGGACGGACTATGTGGGACCACTCTGTTCCGTCGTGGACGGACTATGTGGGACCACTCTGTTCCGTCGTGGACGGACTATGTGGGACCACTCTGTTCCGTCGTGGACGGACTATGTGGGACCACTCTGTTCCATCGTGGACGGACTATGTGGGACCATTCTGTTCCATCGTGGACGGACTATGTGGGACCACTCTGTTCCGTCGTGGACGGACTATGTGGGACCACTCTGTTCCATCGTGGACGGACTATGTCGGACCATTCTGTTCCATCGTGGACGGACTATGTGGGACCACTCTGTTCCGTCGTGGACGGACTATGTGGGACCACTCTGTTCCACCGTGGACGGACTATGTGGGACCACTCTGTTCCATCGTGGACGGACTATGTGGGACCACTCTGTTCCATCGTGGACGGACTATGTGGGACCACTCTGTTCCATCGTGGACGGACTATGTGGGACCACTCTGTTCCATCGTGGACGGACTATGTGGGACCATTCTGTTCCATCGTGGACGGACTATGTCGGACCATTCTGTTCCATCGTGGACGGACTATGTGGGACCACTCTGTTCCATCGTGGACGGACTATGTCGGACCATTCTGTTCCACCGTGGACGGACTATGTGGGACCACTCTGTTCCATCGTGGACGGACTATGTCGGACCATTCTGTTCCGTCGTGGACGGACTATGTGGGACCACTCTGTTCCATCGTGGACGGACTATGTCGGACCATTCTGTTCCGTCGTGGACGGACTATGTGTGACCACTCTGTTCCGTCGTGGACGGACTATGTGGGACCACTCTGTTCCATCGTGGACGGACTATGTGGGACCACTCTGTTCCACCGTGGACGGACTATGTGGGACCACTTTGTTCCACCGTGGACGGACTATGTGGGACCACTCTGTTCCACCGTGGACGGACTATGTGGGACCACTCTGTCCTTTCGTGGACTATGTGGGACAACTCTGTTCGGCCATGGACTATCTGGGACCATTCTGTTCTACACTGGACTATATGGGACGACTCTGTTCTGTCGTAGACGGACTATGTGGGACCATTCTGTTCTTTCGTGGACTATGTGGGGCCACTGTTCTGTCGTGGAAGGATTATGTGGGACCATTCTGTTCCGTCGTGGACGGACTATGTGGCACCATTCTGTTCCGTCGTGGACGGACTATGTGGGACCACTCTGTTCTGTCGTGGACGGACTATGTGGGACAATTCTGTTCCGTCGTGGAAGGACTATGTGGGACCATTCTGTTCCATCGTGTACGGAATGCGTGGGACCATTCTGTTCTGCCGTGGACGGACTGTGTGGGACCATTCTGTTCTGCCGTGGACGGACTGTATGGGACCACTCTGTTCTGCCGTGGACGGACTATGTGGGACCAGTCTGTTCCATCGTGGACGGACTATGTGGGACCATTCTGTTCCGTCGTGGACGGACTATGTGGGACCACTCTGTTCTGTCGTGGACGGACTATGTGGGACCAGTCTGTTCCATCGTGTACGGACTGTGTGGGACCATTCTGTTCTGCCGTGGACGGACTATGTGGGACCAGTCTGTTCCATCGTGTACGGAATGTGTTGGACCATTCTGTTCTTTCGTGGACTATGTGGGACCACATTGTTCTGTCTTGGACTGTGTGGGACCACTCTGTTCTGTCGTGATGGATTATGTGGGACCACTCTGTTCTGTCGTGATGGACTATGTGGGACCACTCTGTTCTGTCGTGATGGACTATGTGGGACCACTCTGTTCTGTCGTGATGGACTATGTGGGACCACATTGTTCTGTCTTGGACTGTGTGGGACCACATTGTTCTGTCTTGGACTGTGTGGGACCACATTGTTCTGTCTTGGACTGTGTGGGACCACTCTGTTCTGTCGTGATGGACTATGTGGGACCACTCTGTTCTGTCGTGATGGACTATGTGGGACCACTCTGTTCTGTCGTGATGGACTATGTGGGACCACATTGTTTTGTCTTGGACTGTGTGGGACCACATTGTTCTGTCTTGGACTGTGTGGGACCACATTGTTCTGTCTTGGACTGTGTGGGACCACTCTGTTCTGTCGTGATGGACTATGTGGGACCACTCTGTTATGTAGTGCACTATGTCGGACCACACTCTGTTATGTAGTGCACTATGTCGGACCACACTCTGTTATGTAGTGCACTATGTGGGACAACTCTGTTCAGTCGTGGACTATGTCGGACCACACTCTGTTCAGTCGTGGACTATGTGGGACCACTCTGTTCGGTCATGGACTGTGTGGGACAACTCTGTTCGGTCATGGACTGTGTGGGACAACTCTGTTCGGTCATGGACTATGTGGGACAACTCTGTTCGATCATGGACTGTGTGGGACAACTATGTTCGGTCATGGACTGTGTGGGACAACTCTGTTCGGTCATGGACTGTGTGGGACAACTCTGTTCGGTCATGGACTATGTGGGACAACTCTGTTCAGTCATGGACTGTGTGGGACAACTCTGTTCGGTCATGGACTGTGTGGGACAACTCTGTTCGGTCATGGACAGTGTGGGGCCATTCTGTTCTGTCGTGGACTATGTGGTAGCACTCATTCGTGGACTGTGTGATTATTAATATGGCCTATATAAAGGACATGTTAATTTGCACTAACAATATCATTGCAATGGCTTATATAGTTGTGCTATGATACATGCATCTAGCGAGTATGACAACTTATTGGCTACCGAGCTTTGATAAGCTACATGGCTCTATGGTATGTCCACTTAGTGACTACCGAGTTTTGATAAGCTACATGACTCTATGGTATGTCCACTTAGTGACTACCGAGCTTGGATAAGCTACATGACTCTATGGTATGTCCACTTAGTGACTACCGGGGTTTGATAAGCTACATGGCTCTATGGTATGTCCACTTAGTGACTACCGAGCTTGGATAAGCTACATGACTCTATGGTATGTCCACTTAGTGACTACCGGGGTTTGATAAGCTACATGGCTCTATGGTATGTCCACTTAGTGACTACCGAGCATGGATAAGCTACATGGCTCTATGGTATGACCGCTTAGTGACTACCGAGTATGGATAAGCTACATGACTCTATGGTATGTCCGCTTAGTGACTACCGAGTATGGATAAGCTACATGACTCTATGGTATGTCCGCTTAGTGACTACCGAGTATGGATAAGCTACATGACTCTATGGTATGACCACTTAGTGACTACCGAGGTTTGATAAGCTACATGGCTCTATGGTATGACCACTTAGTGGCTACCGAGCTTGGATAAGCTACATGGCTCTATGGTATGTCCACTTAGTGACTACCGAGCTTGGATAAGCTACATGGCTCTATGGTATGTCCACTTAGTGACTACCGAGCATGGATAAGCTACATGGCTCTATGGTATGTCCACTTAGTGACTACCGAGCATGGATAAGCTACATGGCTCTATGGTATGTCCGCTTAGTGACTACCGAGTATGGATAAGCTACATGACTCTATGGTATGACCGCTTAGTGACTACCGAGTATGGATAAGCTACATGACTCTATGGTATGTCCGCTTAGTGACTACCGAGTATGGATAAGCTACATGACTCTATGGTATGTCCGCTTAGTGACTACCGAGTATGGATAAGCTACATGACTCTATGGTATGACCGCTTAGTGACTACCGAGTATGGATAAGCTACATGACTCTATGGTATGTCCGCTTAGTGACTACCGAGTATGGATAAGCTACATGACTCTATGGTATGTCCGCTTAGTGACTACCGAGTATGGATAAGCTACATGACTCTATGGTATGACCGCTTAGTGACTTCCGAGTATGGATAAGCTACATGGCTCTATGGTATGACCGCTTAGTGACTACCGAGTATGGATAAGCTACATGGCTCTATGGTATGTCCACTTAGTGACTACCGAGCTTGGATAAGCTACACGACTCTATGGTATGACCGCTTAGTGACTACCGAGTATGGATAAGCTACATGGCTTTATGGTATGACCACTTAGTGGCTACCGCGCTTTGGAAAGCTACGTGGCTTTATGGTATGTCCACTTAGTGACTACCGAGCATGGATAAGCTACATGACTCTATGGTATGACCACTTAGTGACTACCGAGGTTTGATAAGCTACATGACTCTATGGTATGTCCACTTAGTGACTACCGAGGTTTGATAAGCTACATGGCTCTATGGTATGACCGCTTGGTGGCTACCGGGGTTTGATAAGCTACATGGCTATATGGTATGTCCACTTAGTGACTACCGAGGTTTGATAAGCTACATGGCTCTATGGTATGTCCACTTAGTGACTACCGAGGTTTGATAAGCTACATGACTCTATGGTAGGTCCACTTAGTGACTACTGAGGTTTGATAAGCTACATGACTCTATGGTATGTCCACTTAGTGACTACCGAGCATGGATAAGCTACATGGCTCTATGGTATGTCCGCTTAGTGACTACCGGGCTTTGATAAGCTAATGACTCTACGGACCTGTACTCCAGTGGTAACACGCTGGACTGGTAATCTAGGGATCGCGGGTTCGATCCCCCGTCTGACCATAATAACATGAACAGTCTTTCAGATGAGACTTTAAACTGAGGTCTCGTGTCGGTGCTGTACACCGTGTAAGTAAAAGAACCAGAGGAGACTCTGGAATGGGTCTCTGTCTGTATCATTGCACTATCCTCCAAAAATCTCAAATTACTAATCTTATCAGGAGGCGTCGCTCATATGGGCAACCGGTAGCGACGATAAATAAACGTAAACACACACACAAACACACACGCACGCACGCACGCACGCACGCACGTACGCACGCACGCACGGACGCACACACACACGCACACACACATATACATGACTCTACGATATGGCGTCTAGTGGCGACGGAGCTTCGATATACTAAGTTGACAATATAGAAGCCTGCCAATGATCCAAGATGAAACTATTGCACGAAACATGTGTCTTCTGCTGTAACATCAGTTGCCTACAATTATTCAGTTTTCTATTCAATTTGTTCTTCATTCCAATTACATACAGTGGAATAAACATGAATGCTTTCCCCCGCCTCAATGCTCGATATCTAGCTTTTGTACATTATGCTAAAATGGTATTGTTGACAATTTTACGGGTTCGATCTACAAGCTAGTGCCTGCGTGCGGCTGCACGTTTATACGATAAACGAAGAATAACACGAGCATGTCAACAATTATCAATTATCGAGATACAAGCGATTAAACAATATTGTCTAAGTGACAAAATGCAATGTAGCTGCTATTACCCAGTATTTGAAAATATGGCCAGATTTTCAATATTTCATTGAGTGAATTGACATGGGCAACGATCGATGCATTTAACAACCCAGGCGCGCAATATTAACTGTTTACGGCGTCAACACATATCCATCATTGAAAACTATTGGTTTTCTATAACAAGATTCCTATAACATTTATTGGTAATTGAACACTAATCTCTACACAGCTGACAGCAAACGCACGTTTTATTATCTAGAAATTCTGTAAATGCCCATCGCCGAAATGTGGGGAGAAACCACTTTATTTGGGCCAATGCAGATGCAATATGGAAGCTTTCCAAAACCGTAGACACACCGTCTGCTATACCCGTGGCATACAACCGTAGACACGCCGTCTGCTATATCCGTGACATACAACCGTAGACACACCATCTGCTATATCCGTGATATACAACCGTAGACACACAGTCTGCTATATCCGTGGCATACAACCGTAGACACACCGTCTGCTATATCCGTGACATACAACCGTAGACACACCGTCTGCTATATCCGTGACATACAACCGTATACACGCCGTCTGCTATATCCGTGACATACAACCGTAGAAACGCCGTCTGCTATATCCGTGGCCGACAACCGTAGACACACCGTCTGCTATATCCGTGACAGACAACCGTAGTCACACCGTCTGCTATATCCGTGGTCGACAACCATAGTCACACCGTCTGCTATATCCGTGGTCGCCAACCGTAGTCACACCGTCTGCTATATCCGTTGTCGACATCCGTAGTCACACCGTCTGCTATATATGTGGTCGACAACCGTAGTCACGCCGTCTGCTATATCCGTGGTCGCCAACCGTAGTCACACCGTCTGCTATATCCGTTGTCGACATCCGTAGTCACACCGTCTGCTATATCCGTGGTCGACATCCGTAGTCACACCGTATGCTATATCCGTGGTCGACAACCGTAGACACACCACACCGTCTGCTATACCCGTGGTCAACAACCGTAGACACACCGTCTGCTATATGCGTGGTCGACAACAATGACTACTTCTATGAAAGTCACATATTACAGCATGTATAAGTACCAGGGATGTTTCTAGAATTGGAGCAGGTTCGATCCCCGTTACGTTTATTTACCGGTTTCCCATATAAACAACGCCTCCTGATAAGTCATTTTAGAGTGTTGGAGGATAGTGCAATGATACAGACAGAGACCCATTCCAGAGTCTCCTCTGGTTATTTTACATGCACAGTATAAAGCATCGACACGAGACCTCGGTTTTAAGTCCCATCTGAATGACTGTTACTATTATTAGGGTCAGACGCTTATTGAGTGTTCGCACCACGGTTAATATGTACAGTAAAAGTATATATCCATCTGTCTATGTACGGTCAGGTCATCGAAGAGGTTTTCATTGTGCATGTACATCACAGGTTGTGATTGTACACACATATTAAGAGATTGTTACCTTGTTAAACAATGAACATGATGCATAAACACGAATAAAGAGAACTATAGAACCCAACCCTAAAAACACTCTATGCTCAAAATAGTTTTTTAAAAATTCCAACCGCAACAAATGGCGCCCAACGAGGAAATATAAATGATGACGCAATGAGTAGTTATCCACGCGCACATATAGAAGAGGATGAGCTACATAAAGATATAGGACATATCAGTAACTGGTAATCCAGGGATCGCAGGTTCGATCCCCCGTCTGACCCTAATAAAATTAACAGTCTTTCAGATGGGACGTTAAACCGAGGTCTCGTGTCGGTGCTTTACACCGTGCACGTAAAAGAACCAGAGGAGACTCTGGAATGGGTCTCTCTCTGTATCATTGCACTATCCTCCAAAATCTAAAATGACTAATATCTTCAGGAGGCGTCGCTCATATGGGCAACCGGTAGCGACGATAAATAAACGTAAAACACACAGTGAAAGCCATTTGTTGTTACACCAATTAAACACAATATATTTAAGTTACGCCTGCAGCTAATATCAATATTGTGGCTGTAACTGGTACACCAGGAACACCAATGACAGAAATAGAATATAAGGGAGATAACACGCCAACAACGCGAATACACACTAATAAAAAATGTTGGAGGACAGTAATGGGTCTGTATCTACCAGAGAGACAACACCCTATTACCAGAGAAGATCTTTTTATGAGAAACCATTTCGATAGCCTGGAGATAATTAAAGGAGTCTTGCATAGAATATGGAAAGAGGATGAGCAAACTACAGTTAGCTTACCTGAAGCATACAGACACGAGGTTCTTAAAGCGACATTACATCGCAAAAAGCAAACGAATGCACTTTTACGTATACATGAATTTCTACTACAAATCCGTTGGAATACATTCGAAGAGTAACAACGCTTAGACCCAAGGCATGAGTTGAAAATACTTTAGCTAATCTATTGCCATTGAATACGGAAATACTTTAGCTAATCTATTGCCATTGAATACGGAAATACTTTAGATCATCTATTGCCATTGAATACGAAACGACTTTAGATCATCTATTGCCATTGAATACGAAAAGACTTTAGATCATCTATTGCCATTGAATACGGAAATACTTTAGATCATCTATTGCCATTGAATACGGAAATACTTTAGATCATCTATTGCCATTGAATACGAAACGACTTTAGATCATCTATTGCCATTGAATACGAAAATACTTTAGATCATCTATTGCCATTGACTACGAAACGACTTTAGATCATATATTGCCATTGACTACGAAACGACTTTAGATCATCTATTGCCATTGAATACGAAAAGATTTTAGATCATCTATTGCCATTGAATACGAAACGACTTTAGATCATCTATTGCCATTGAATACGAAAATACTTTAGATCATCTATTGCCATTGACTACGAAACGACTTTAGATCATCTATTGCCATTGACTACGAAACGACTTTAGATCATCTATTGCCATTGACTACGAAACGACTTTAGATCATCTATTGCCATTGACTACGAAACGACTTTAGATCATCTATTGCCATTGACTACGAAACGACTTTAGATCATCTATTGCCATTGACTACGAAACGACTTTAGATCATCTATTGCCATTGACTACGAAACGACTTTAGATCATCTATTGCCATTGACTACGAAACGACTTTAGATCATCTATTGCCATTGACTACGAAACGACTTTAGATCATCTATTGCCATTGACTACGAAACGACTTTAGATCATCTATTGCCATTGACTACGAAACGACTTTAGATCATCTATTGCCATTGACTACGAAAAGGGAGATAGAAGAGGAAACAACGGATCTCAGACCAGTACCGAAACCAAGGAAGGAAAAGGCAAGGCAGTTGGGGGATAAAGCTGATTACAGTTAACTGTGACGTCACTGATGATGAGTTAATTCAACGGTACCCCACCCTCAAACAGACGGTACCCCTACCCCAAACAGACGGTACCCCTACCCCAAACAGACGGTTCCCTTCCCCCAAACAGACGGTACCCCTCCCCCAAACAAGCCAGCCACATCTGATTACTGAGATTAAAGACAATATTGTGTGAAATTGGTCGAGCAACACGATTAGTTATTGCCCTTCCCAAAAGTATATATATATGGAGATAATCTCAATAAGCTTTCGATTAAATCCATTTTCATTCTGTATACAATAGATATGTACTGTACATTCTGTATACAATAGATATGTACTGTACATTCTGTATACAATAGATATGTACTGTACATTCTGTATACAATAGATATGTACTGTACATTCTGTATACAATAGATATGTACTGTACATTCTGTATACAATAGATATGTACTGTACATTCTGTATACAATAGATATGTACTGTACATTCTGTATACAATAGATATGTACTGTACATTCTGTATACAATAGATATGTACTGTACATTCTGTATACAATAGATATGTACTGTACATTATGTATACAATAGATATGTACTGTACATTCTGTATACAATAGATATGTACTGTACATTCTGTATACAATAGATATGTACTGTACATTCTGTATACAATAGATATGTACTGTACATTATGAATGAATAAATATGTTTAAACGAAAAGTATATATATGCGTTCACTGCAAGTGATTATAATATACTATATAAGTATTACATAAATGCATGCAGCCCCATTATTCCGGTATACTATAAGTGTATACGACTATTAATACAATACTGTATCGTCTGACTTGTCCTAGGACATTAGTTTCTTACCTAAGTCTGCTTGCAGACTGCCACTCTCTCTTATTTGCAACTCGATACTGCAACTTCCGAATTTTCCACTACAAGTCGGAAGGACCCGTCTCGTTTCACGTGGTGAAACATAAGAGTACTTGGCAATGTAGTGAGCATAATGCCATGCAATGTAGTGAGCATAATGCCATGCAATCTAGTGAGCATAATGCCAAGTAATGCAGTGAGCATAATGCCATGTAATGTAGTGACCATAATGCCGAGCAATGTAGTGAGCATAATGCCATGCAATGTAGTGAGCATAATGCCATGCAATGTAGTGAGCATAATGCCATGTAATCTAGTGAGCATAATGCCAAGCAATGTAGTGAGCATAATGCCAAGCAATGTAGTGAGCATAATGCCATGCAATGTAGTGAGCATAATGCCATGTAATGTAGTGACCATAATGCCGAGCAATGTAGTGAGCATAATGCCATGTAATGTAGTGACCATAATGCCATGCAATGTAGTGAGCATAATGCCATGCAATGTAGTGAGCATAATGCCATGTAATGTAGTGACCATAATGCCATGCAATATATTGACCATAATGCCATGTAATGTAGTGACCATAATGCCATGCAATGTAGTGAGCATAATGCCATGTAATGTAGTGACCATAATGCCGAGCAATGTAGTGAGCATAATGCCATGCAATGTAGTGAGCATAATGCCATGCAATGTAGTGAGCATAATGCCATGTAATCTAGTGAGCATAATGCCAAGCAATGTAGTGAGCATAATACCATGTAATCTAGTGAGCATAATGCCAAGCAATGTAGTGAGCATAATGCCAAGCAATGTAGTGAGCATAATGCCAAGCAATGTAGTGAGCATAATGCCATGTAATCTAGTGAGCATAATACCATGTAATCTAGTGAGCATAATGCCAAGCAATGTAGTGAGCATAATGCCAAGCAATGTAGTGAGCATAATGCCAAGCAATGTAGTGAGCATAATGCCGAGCAATGTAGTGAGCATAATACCATGTAATCTAGTGAGCATAATACCATGTAATCTAGTGAGCATAATGCCAAGTAATGTAGTGAGCATAATACCATGTAATCTAGTGAGCATAATACCATGTAATGTAGTGAGCATAATGCCATGTAATGTAGTGACCATAATGCCATGTAATGTAGTGAGCATAATGCCATGTAATCTAGTGAGCATAATGCCATGTAATCTAGTGAGCATAATACCATGTTATGTAGTGAGCATAATACCATGTAATCTAGTGAGCATAATACCATGCAATCTAGTGAGCATAATACCATGTAATCTAGTGAGCATAATGCCAAGCAATGTAGTGAGCATAATACCATGCAATGTAGTGAGCATAATGCCATGCAATGTAGTGAGCATAATGCCAAGCAATGTAGTGAGCATAATGCCATATAATGTAGTGAGCATAATGCCATGCAATGTAGTGAGCATAATGCCATATAATGTAGTGAGCATACTGCCATGCAATGTAGTGAGCATAATGCCATGCAATGTAGTGAGCATAATGCCAAGCAATGTAGTGAGCATAATACCATATAATGTAGTGAGCATAATGCCATGCACTGTAGTGAGCATAATGCCATATAATGTAGTGAGCATAATGCCAAGCAATGTAGTGAGCATAATGCCATGCAATCTAGTGAGCATAATACCATGTAATCTAGTGAGCATAATGCCATGTAATCTAGTGAGCATAATGCCATGTAATCTAGTGAGCATAATACCATGTAATCTAGTGAGCATAATACCATGTAATCTAGTGAGCATAATACCATGTAATCTAGTGAGCATAATACCATGTAATCTAGTGAGCATAATGCCATGCAATCTAGTGAGCATAATACCATGTAATCTAGTGAGCATAATGCCAAGCAATGTAGTGAGCATAATGCCATGCAATGTAGTGAGCATAATACCAAGCAATGTAGTGAGCATAATGCCATATAATGTAGTGAGCATAATTTCATGCAATGTAGTGAGCATAATGCCATATACTGTAGTGAGCATAATGCCATATAATATAGTGAGCATAATGCCATGCAATGTAGTGAGCATAATGCCATATACTGTAGTGAGCATAATGCCATGCAATGTAGTGAGCATACTGCCATGCAATGTAGTGAGCATACTGCCATGCAATGTAGTGAGCATAATGCCAAGCAATGTAGTGAGCATAATGCCATATAATGTAGTGAGCATAATGCCATGCAATGTAGTGAGCATACTGCCATGCAATGTAGTGAGCATAATGCCATGCAATGTAGTGAGCATAATGCCAAGCAATGTAGTGAGCATAATACCATATAATGTAGTGAGCATAATGCCATGCAATGTAGTGAGCATAATGCCATATAATGTAGTGAGCATAATGCCATGCAATGTAGTGAGCATACTGCCATGCAATGTAGTGAGCATACTGCCATGCAATGTAGTGAGCATACTACCATGCAATGTAGTGAGCATAATGCCATGCAATGTAGTGAGCATAATGCCATATAATGTAGTGAGCATAATGCCAGGCAATGTAGTGAGCATAATGACATGCAATGTAGTGAGCATAATGCCATGCAATGTAGTGAGCATAATACAATGTAATCTAGTGAGCATAATACCATGTAATCTAGTGAGCATAATGCCAAGCAATGTAGTGAGCATAATACCATGCAATGTAGTGAGCATAATACCAAGCAATGTAGTGAGCATAATGCCATATAATGTAGTGAGCATAATTTCATGCAATGTAGTGAGCATAATGCCAAGCCATGTAGTGAGCATAATGCCATATAATATAGTGAGCATAATGCCATGCAATGTAGTGAGCATAATGCCATATACTGTAGTGAGCATAATGCCATGCAATGTAGTGAGCATACTGCCATGCAATGTAGTGAGCATACTGCCATGCAATGTAGTGAGCATAATGCCATGCAATGTAGTGAGCATAATGCCAAGCAATGTAGTGAGCATAATGCCATATAATGTAGTGAGCATAATGCCATGCAATGTAGTGAGCATAATGCCATATAATGTAGTGAGCATACTGCCATGCAATGTAGTGAGCATAATGCCATGCAATGTAGTGAGCAAAATGCCAAGCAATGTAGTGAGCATAATACCATATAATGTAGTGAGCATAATGCCATGCACTGTAGTGAGCATAATGCCATATAATGTAGTGAGCATAATGCCAAGCAATGTAGTGAGCATAATGCCATGCAATTTAGTGAGCATAATACTATGTAATCTAGTGAGCATAATACCATGTAATCTAGTGAGCATAATACCATGTAATCTAGTGAGCATAATGCCATGTAATCTAGTGAGCATAATACCATGTAATCTAGTGAGCATAATGCCATGTAATCTAGTGAGCATAATACCATGTAATCTAGTGAGCATAATACCATGTAATCTAGTGAGCATAATGCCAAGCAATGTAGTGAGCATAATGCCATGCAATGTAGTGAGCATAATACCAAGCAATGTAGTGAGCATAATGCCATATAATGTAGTGAGCATAATTTCATGCAATGTAGTGAGCATAATGCCAAGCCATGTAGTGAGCATAATGCCATATAATATAGTGAGCATAATGCCATGCAATGTAGTGAGCATAATGCCATATACTGTAGTGAGCATAATGCCATGCAATGTAGTGAGCATACTGCCATGCAATGTAGTGAGCATACTGCCATGCAATGTAGTGAGCATAATGCCATGCAATGTAGTGAGCATAATGCCAAGCAATGTAGTGAGCATAATGCCATATAATGTAGTGAGCATAATGCCATGCAATGTAGTGAGCATAATGCCATATAATGTAGTGAGCATACTGCCATGCAATGTAGTGAGCATAATGCCATGCAATGTAGTGAGCATAATGCCAAGCAATGTAGTGAGCATAATACCATATAATGTAGTGAGCATAATGCCATGCAATGTAGTGAGCATAATGCCATATAATGTAGTGAGCATAATGCCATGCAATGTAGTGAGCATACTGCCATGCAATGTAGTGAGCATACTACCATGCAATGTAGTGAGCATAATGCCATGCAATGTAGTGAGCATAATGCCATATAATGTAGTGAGCATAATGCCAGGCAATGTAGTGAGCATAATGCCATGCAATGTAGTGAGCATAATGCCATGCAATGTAGTGAGCATAATACAATGTAATCTAGTGAGCATACTGCCATGTAATGTAGTGACCATAATGCCGAGCAATGTAGTGACCATAATGCCATATAATGTAGTGACCATAATGCCGAGCAATGTAGTGACCATAATGCCATATAATGTAGTGACCATAATGCCGAGCAATGTAGTGAGCATAATACCATGTAATCTAGTGAGCATAATGCCATGCAATGTAGTGAGCATAATACCATATAATGTAGTGAGCATAATGCCATGCACTGTAGTGAGCATAATGCCATATAATGTAGTGAGCATAATGCCAAGCAATGTAGTGAGCATAATGCCATGCAATCTAGTGAGCATAATACCATGTAATCTAGTGAGCATAATGCCATGTAATCTAGTGAGCATAATACCATGTAATCTAGTGAGCATAATACCATGTAATCTAGTGAGCATAATACCATGTAATCTAGTGAGCATAATACCATGTAATCTAGTGAGCATAATGCCATGCAATCTAGTGAGCATAATACCATGTAATCTAGTGAGCATAATGCCAAGCAATGTAGTGAGCATAATGCCATGCAATGTAGTGAGCATAATACCAAGCAATGTAGTGAGCATAATGCCATATAATGTAGTGAGCATAATTTCATGCAATGTAGTGAGCATAATGCCAAGCCATGTAGTGAGCATAATGCCATATAATATAGTGAGCATAATGCCATGCAATGTAGTGAGCATAATGCCATATACTGTAGTGAGCATAATGCCATGCAATGTAGTGAGCATACTGCCATGCAATGTAGTGAGCATACTGCCATGCAATGTAGTGAGCATAATGCCATGCAATGTAGTGAGCATAATGCCAAGCAATGTAGTGAGCATAATGCCATATAATGTAGTGAGCATAATGCCATGCAATGTAGTGAGCATACTGCCATGCAATGTAGTGAGCATAATGCCATGCAATGTAGTGAGCATAATGCCAAGCAATGTAGTGAGCATAATACCATATAATGTAGTGAGCATAATGCCATGCAATGTAGTGAGCATAATGCCATATAATGTAGTGAGCATAATGCCATGCAATGTAGTGAGCATACTGCCATGCAATGTAGTGAGCATACTGCCATGCAATGTAGTGAGCATACTACCATGCAATGTAGTGAGCATACTACCATGCAATGTAGTGAGCATAATGCCATATAATGTAGTGAGCATAATGCCAGGCAATGTAGTGAGCATAATGCCATGCAATGTAGTGAGCATAATGCCATGCAATGTAGTGAGCATAATACAATGTAATCTAGTGAGCATAATACCATGTAATCTAGTGAGCATAATGCCAAGCAATGTAGTGAGCATAATACCATGCAATGTAGTGAGCATAATACCAAGCAATGTAGTGAGCATAATGCCATATAATGTAGTGAGCATAATTTCATGCAATGTAGTGAGCATAATGCCAAGCCATGTAGTGAGCATAATGCCATATAATATAGTGAGCATAATGCCATGCAATGTAGTGAGCATAATGCCATATACTGTAGTGAGCATAATGCCATGCAATGTAGTGAGCATACTGCCATGCAATGTAGTGAGCATACTGCCATGCAATGTAGTGAGCATAATGCCATGCAATGTAGTGAGCATAATGCCAAGCAATGTAGTGAGCATAATGCCATATAATGTAGTGAGCATAATGCCATGCAATGTAGTGAGCATAATGCCATATAATGTAGTGAGCATACTGCCATGCAATGTAGTGAGCATAATGCCATGCAATGTAGTGAGCAAAATGCCAAGCAATGTAGTGAGCATAATACCATATAATGTAGTGAGCATAATGCCATGCACTGTAGTGAGCATAATGCCATATAATGTAGTGAGCATAATGCCAAGCAATGTAGTGAGCATAATGCCATGCAATCTAGTGAGCATAATACTATGTAATCTAGTGAGCATAATACCATGTAATCTAGTGAGCATAATACCATGTAATCTAGTGAGCATAATGCCATGTAATCTAGTGAGCATAATACCATGTAATCTAGTGAGCATAATACCATGTAATCTAGTGAGCATAATACCATGTAATCTAGTGAGCATAATGCCAAGCAATGTAGTGAGCATAATGCCATGCAATGTAGTGAGCATAATACCAAGCAATGTAGTGAGCATAATGCCATATAATGTAGTGAGCATAAGTTCATGCAATGTAGTGAGCATAATGCCAAGCCATGTAGTGAGCATAATGCCATATAATATAGTGAGCATAATGCCATGCAATGTAGTGAGCATAATGCCATATACTGTAGTGAGAATAATGCCATGCAATGTAGTGAGCATACTGCCATGCAATGTAGTGAGCATACTGCCATGCAATGTAGTGAGCATAATGCCATGCAATGTAGTGAGCATAATGCCAAGCAATGTAGTGAGCATAATGCCATATAATGTAGTGAGCATAATGCCATGCAATGTAGTGAGCATAATGCCATATAATGTAGTGAGCATACTGCCATGCAATGTAGTGAGCATAATGCCATGCAATGTAGTGAGCATAATGCCAAGCAATGTAGTGAGCATAATACCATATAATGTAGTGAGCATAATGCCATGCAATGTAGTGAGCATAATGCCATATAATGTAGTGAGCATAATGCCATGCAATGTAGTGAGCATACTGCCATGCAATGTAGTGAGCATACTACCATGCAATGTAGTGAGCATAATGCCATGCAATGTAGTGAGCATAATGCCATATAATGTAGTGAGCATAATGCCAGGCAATGTAGTGAGCATAATGCCATGCAATGTAGTGAGCATAATGCCATGCAATGTAGTGAGCATAATACAATGTAATCTAGTGAGCATACTGCCATGTAATGTAGTGACCATAATGCCGAGCAATGTAGTGACCATAATGCCATATAATGTAGTGACCATAATGCCGAGCAATGTAGTGACCATAATGCCATATAATGTAGTGACCATAATGCCGAGCAATGTAGTGAGCATAATACCATGTAATCTAGTGAGCATAATGCCATGCAATGTAGTGAGCATAATGCCATGTAATGTAGTGAGCATAATGACATGCAATGTAGTGAGCATAATGCCGAGCAATGTAGTGCGCATATTACCATGTA
The DNA here is from genome assembly GCA_014843695.1 of Archivesica marissinica. Taxonomy (NCBI): domain Eukaryota; kingdom Metazoa; phylum Mollusca; class Bivalvia; order Venerida; family Vesicomyidae; genus Archivesica; species Archivesica marissinica. The sequence continues at coordinate 1,825,087 of CM026393.1, forward strand.
ATGTAGTGAGCATAATGCCATGTAATGTAGTGACCATAATGCCATATAATGTAGTGACCATAATGCCGAGCAATGTAGTGAGCATAATGCCATGTAATCTAGTGAGCATAATACCATGTAATCTAGTGAGCATAATACCATGTAATCTAGTGAGCATAATACCATGTAATCTAGTGAGCATAATGCCGAGCAATGTAGTGAGCATAATGCCAAGTAATGTAGTGAGCATAATGCCATGTAATGTAGTGAGCATAATGCCGAGCAATCTAGTGAGCATAATGCCAAGTAATGTAGTGAGCATAATGCCATTTAATGTAGTGAGCATAATACCATGTAATGTAGTGAGCATAATACCATGTAATCTAGTGAGCATAATGCCAAGTAATGTAGTGAGCATAATGCCATGTAATGTAGTGAGCATAATGCCAAGCAATGTAGTGAGCATAATGCCATATAATGTAGTGAGCATAATGCCATGCAATCTAGTGAGCATAATGCCAAGTAATGTAGTGAGCATAATGCCATGTAATGTAGTGACCATAATGCCATGTAATGTAGTGAGCATAATGCCATGTAATGTAGTGAGCATAATGCCATATAATGTAGTGAGCATAATGCCATGCAATCTAGTGAGCATAGTGCCAAGTAATGTAGTGAGCATAATGCCATATAATGTAGTGAGCATAATGCCATGCAATCTAGTGAGCATAATGCCAAGTAATGTAGTGAGCATAATGCCATGTAATGTAGTGACCATAATGCCATGTAATGTAGTGAGCATAATGCCGAGCAATCTAGTGAGCATAATGCCATGTAATGTAGTGACCATAATGCCGAGCAATCTAGTGAGCATAATGCCAAGTAATTTAGTGAGCATAATGCCATGTAATGTAGTGAGCATAATGCCATGTAATGTAGTGACAATAATGCCATGTAATGTAGTGAGCATAATACCATGTAATATATTGAGCATAATGCCATGCAATCTAGTGAGCATAATGCCAAGTAATGTAGTGAGCATAATGCCATGTAATGTAGTGACCATAATGCCATGTAATATAGTAACCATAATGCCGAGCAATCTAGTGAGCATAATGCCAAGCAATGTAGTGAGCATAATGCCATGCAATCAGTGAGCATAATACCATGTAATGTAGTGAGCATAATGCCATGTAATGTAGTGAGCATAGCAATGCATCCTGTAACGATTCTCGTAAAACTCCATCAACCGTAAACTACCGTTATCTCTTATGATTCAATGAGATATTGCTGGTCTATCTATCTCACCCCCTTGGTGGATATAGGATTCAATGAGATATTGCTGGTCTATCTATCTCATCCCCCTTGGTGGATATAGGATTCAATGAGATAGTGCTGGTCTATCTATCTCATCCCCCTTGGTGGATATAGGATTCAATGAGATATTGCTGGTCTATCTATCTCATCCCCCTTGGTGGATATAGGATTCAATGAGATATTGCTGGTCTATCTATCTCATCCCCTTGGTGGATATAGGATTCAATGAGATATTGCTGGTCTATCTATCTCATCCCCCTTGGTGGATATAGGATTCAATGAGATATTGCTGGTCTATCTATCTCATCCCCCTTGGTGGATATAGGATTCAATGAGATATTGCTGGTCTATCTATCTCACCCCATTGGTGGATATAAGATTCAATGAGATATTGCTGGTCTATCTATCTCATCCCCCTTGGTGGATATAGGGTTCAATGAGACATTATGCTGGGCTATCTATCTGACCCCCCCCCTCCTTGTGGATGTAGGATTAAATTTCTGGGCTTTCTATTTGCCCCCTGGTGGCTATAGGATTAAATCAAAGATTTATCAAAGACTAATGTCAATTCATAGTCTAAACGCGCTTGATACAATTATATTATTTCATAGAGTGTATGTAAGTTGTGCTCAATCCAATTCGCGAACAAGTCCATAGCGGTGACAATGTGTAATGTATCAACTGTGATAATTAATCGATCTACGGAAGATTATGTGTAGGTATTGTACTATTGGACAATTGATACTTTATGTTCTTTTTCATGTATATTGTGTCTACACATGGCTCGTACATTGTACATGTATCTATAGGCGGCACAAGCCTGGACGGGTCTTCCCCGTATTATGTGTTTACTATATACTGTTTCTGATTGTATACATTGTATGTTTTAGTCCCCATAAATAACTAATAAATATACGAATCTACGCCAAGTGAACCATGTGAAACGGATTAGGAAAAACTTACGAATGAATGACTTTTCTGGGAAAGTCGGCGTTGTATGAAGCTTTAAATGCATGGGTTTAGGTTTTAATGCGTGTCGTACGTGAGTCTCTAACAGATAGTGATTACATTAGTTATTCATATTACTGACTATTTTTGGACTAATATGACATGACAAACCAGAACATCATGGGGCAATGGTCTTAATCCTATGTGTTTATATTCAATGGCTCGTTAGAATAGTGGTATATAAAAAAATGCAAAGCGGTATTGAGGACGATACCTTTACACTAAGATATAGTGAAACATGCTTTTATTTTGACTAAGTGATCGTATCTCATTATACCTGGTCGATACCAACTACCTGGATCACCTATATTATCGTGTTTATTTTATTGGTTTTCTGTTTATATACATATTTCACATATCGCGTTGGACCAGCATGTACCAGGCATGTGTACACAAAATAAACATGAAAACGAACATAAAACCAATCAATTATCCAAATTTACCATACTAGGATATAATTTTGCTTGGACCGATCACTTCACAGTTGATATCACTTGACAGACGGATCTGAAGTCCAGTGGTAACACGCTGGACTGGTAATACAGGGATCGCAGGTTCGATTCCCCGTCTGACCCTAATAACATTAACAGTCTTTCAGGTGGGACGTTAAACCGAGGTCTCGTATCGGTGATTTACACCGTGCACGTAAAAGAACCGGAGGAGACTCTGAAATGGGTCTCTGTCTGTATCATGCACTCTCCTCCAAAAATCTAAAATGACTAATCTCTTCAGGAGGCGTCGCTCATTTTGGCAACTGGTAGCAACGATAAATAAACGTAAAACACACACATGATATCACTTTCACGATGTCACGGCTTAGACATATTCATGACACCCGATTGATCACACCTAACAGACGCTATATGAAATGATATGTATTAATATGATGTTCCAGTCCGTAGCACCTGTGCGATTAAACTATTCTAATTTCGGAAGTAAATCTATGAAGTCATCGTGGTTGTTCGATTTGAACATTTCTCTTCTCAGAATTATTTTTTCTCTTCCGGATTTCGAGCGATTAGAGAGGCAATTGTGGTTTTGCTACAGTCACAAGTAGTGAAGGTATACACTATGATATGTGTCTATTGTGCAACAGTCACAAGTAGTGAAGGTATACACTATGATATGTGTCTACTGTGCAACAGTCACACGTAGTGAAGGTATATACTATGATATGTGTCTACTGTGCAACAGTCACAAGTAGTGAAGGTATACACTATGATATGTGTCTATTGTGCAACAGTCACAAGTAGTGAAGGTTTACACTATGGCATGTGTCTATTGTGCAGGAATTCATATACCACTAGATATAGAGGATATTTGTAAGATAGGAATTATTCCATCAAGTTGTCACCGAAATGTGTATTTCCACGAATGGAATATGATTGTATAGCCTAATCGCACCCCGCTCATGTATCCGTGAGTACTGTAAATAAGATCCACGTCTACAAGAAACGAACAATCGTTGTCATCATTATATTTATCTGCCACCACCACCCTTGCGAGAAGGTAGTCATTTTCCTCCTATAATGTATAGTTCAGTAATTGATATTGGCAGTACATATTACAATGTATGCAATGTGATGATTCCGTTGTCATCTTGTTGCGTCACTATATTATATGTGTTGTATGTTCATATGAACCTCTGTTTTATTGCGTGCGTGCGTGCGTGCGTGCGTGCGTGGCAGTGCGTGCGTGCGTGCCAGTGTGTGCGTGGCGGTGCGTGCGTGGCGGTGCGTGCGTTTTAAGTTTATTTATTGTCGCTACCGGTTGCCCATAAGCGACGCCTCCTGAAGAGATTAGTCGTTTTAGATTTTTGGAGGATATTGCAATGATACAGACATAGACCCGTTCCATAATATCCTCTGGTTCTTTACGTACACGGTGTAAAGCACCGACAAGAGACCTCGGTTTAAAGTCCCATCTGAAAGACTGTTAATTGTATTAGGGTCAGGCGGGGGATCGAACCTGCGATCTCTGCAATTGAATTTTGTAATAAACTTTATTTATCTATGCCCAACAAATAGCCGCTGATAAATAAAAAGAATTTACATCAAAGGCAATTGCTATTGTGTTTGTTTTTGTTTGCAACAATAGCTAAGTGAATGCTTGTTCTGCTGTTATCTGACACAGTAATGACTATTGATCATATCAGCTTTATTGTTTGTGTCTTGTTAACAATATGTAAATATGCTTTTTAGAGACCCTAAATTAGATTAGTAACTTCACTACCAATCTATTACTTCGTTTCAGCACATGTCCCCGGGTAAATCTGTGGTATATTGTAATGTTTGATCCAGTATATATATATTTCTTTTATTTGTCACTCATATTATCATGTAAACATGAACTGAGTTAATAAAATTATTGTATTGTATATAGTAATAGCAGACATTTTAGACTTCTGAAATTTATTTTCCTATGCAAGACTTTAGGTATTTGCAACGTTCGTTATTCAAGTAATGAAAATTACCCTACCCGAAAACAGGTCGATTCCGGAATATTTAGTTTTAAACTGTATTTATTAAGGTATACATTTTACAAGTACATATATATATATTATATATATATAGTATACACAAACTACATAATGTAAGTATTGGATTGGAAAACAAGCTTTAACAACTTATATTAATTCCTTTCCAGAGTGGAATGTTTAGTTATATTGTGTATTACGGTAGCGATCAGTACGGCGAGTTGTTGTCGGATTAAGACAGCGACATACGAGGAGTAGCACTCTGTGAGGTGCATTGACGAGTTGTTAAAGCAGCATTACATCGTAATAAAGGATGTTTTGGGTAAAATATAAATACTAATGTGTGTGTGTTTACAAAAATTGAAATAGTCGCTCAGAAACGATAAAATTCCAATAAATTTAAACCGTCGTATACGCGAATTTTTTTATCAACACACGAAATGTAAACACGCACAGCGCGCATGCGTGAAACAACAGAGGATGTAGAAAACAACGTATATATTTTGAACATGAAAGACTATCTATCTATCTTCCTCTAATGTCGAACCCCTCGCGGGAATGTAGAAATGTCCCTAAAAGACTTAGCTAACATATAAAGTAATTTAATTAAAAAAGGCAACGTGGGACAAATGGGGACGATGCATTCCGAATGTAAACAAGTGCGTGACTGATCGACCCGGGAAGTCCTACTTTCGGTTTCGAGTTTGTTTTATCGCAAAAAACACTGTTTACCAAATGAACATACGCATACAAAGTATAATGTTAGAATGTGTAGCAGCATTGCTACCCATACGTAAAAATGTAATTTTTCAAATATCTTTTATTTCATACGATGTAATGCTGCTTTAAATATACTAAGATATAGATACTTAGTATGAATTGGTTGATAGTTATATATTGGTTTCGAAATACAGAGTGTCGGAGTTGCTCTATGATTTATTCGTTGCCTGAATGTAGTTTAACAAGTATTCGATGGTTAAGAAACGGGGTCACACTCTTCAATGGGGGCGGGGGCAACGACACTGGGGCACGCACAACCGTGTTGAATCGTGTTGTGGCTTCGATGTAACTCTGGACGCGCAGAAGGATTATACTGTTCTGCTCGAATGGTAGGTGTTCGTATCCGAATGGTAGGTGTTCATCTCCGAATGGTAGGTGTTCATCTCCGAATGGTAGGTGTTCGTCTCCGAATGGTAGGTGTTCGTCTCCGAATGGTAGGTGTTCGTCTCCGAATTGTAGGCGTTCGTCTCCGAATGGTAGGTGTTCATCTCCGAATGGTAGGTGTTCGTCTCCGAATGGTAGGTGTTCGTCTCCGAATGGTAGGTGTTCGTCTCCGAATGGTAGGTGTTCGTCTCCGAATAAGAGGTTATTCACAGGAATATTTCGAAGGAAATCAAAAAGTACTTTTACATTATGTAACAATCATGAACAGGTCGACGAATTTAACTATTCAGATATGAATTATTTTCTTAATGCGTCCAAAAAACCAACTATGGCATGATATTCAATACCAAAATCTTATCTAGTTTAAACATATTTTATTGCTTTCAAATAACATACATATACACAGACTGCACAATAAGTGTTCAACTAATGAAATGTAACGTTTATTTATCGTCGCTACCGGTTGCCCATATCAGCGACACCTCCTGAAGAGATTAGTCATTTTAAATGTGTGGAGGATAGTGCAATGATACAGACAGAGACCAATTCCAGAGTATCCTCTGGTTCTTTTACGTGCACGGTGTAAAGCACCGACACAAGACCTCGGTTTAAAGTCCCACCTGAAAGACTGTTAATGTTATTAGGGCCAGTCGGGGGATCGAACATGCGATCCATGGATTACCAGTTTAGCGTGTTACCACTGGACTACAAATCCGTCTACAAGTATTGTTTTCTTTTGAAACCATCATAAAACCTTCTAATACCAAACAAATCGTCACAGGATGTGTGCATAAACAATGCTGTTGTCGCATCCGTGGCAAGTGTAAGCTATGTAGTGTTTAATTATGATGTCAACACTGTTTAGACAGAGAACGAAATATTACAGACACGTTGCAACAACATCTACCCCCACGTATCTTAACATTTTAATTAACTGCTCAATATTACCAAATATACTATTTAAAGTACGATTTTTATGATGGTTACGGGTTCGCGCCACTCTCAGGCCATGTCTCATTTGTATGAACATGTTGACAGTTTCTTACGGAGGTTGGTGTACCAAGTACTGGTTAACCTATGGAACCTGTCCAGAAAAGGTGTTGTTAGGTAAACTGACCATCGCTCAAATGGGCAACCGATAGCAACGTTAAATACACTTAAATACTAATAAAATAATGTCCTCAAAAATGCCACCCGCTCAGTCACACGTTTGGAAATACTTCAATCGCTCGGAGAAGAAAACTGCTATGTGTTATTTATGCAAATTGGATGTAACATATTCGGGTACAACATCAATCGAATACTCATTTGGAAAACAAACATCGTTCAACGGAAAGCAGTTCAAATGACAATGGTTTCATTTGTTAAAACGCCAATGAATGTACAGTGGCCGATAACATTAACTGAATTAGTCGTCGTCATATTTACAAGGCCTTACATGAAGAAGATGACGTTTACGCAATTGTTTTAAGAGATCGAGTTATTTTGAGTTTTTGATAGAATTCTATCGAATATTCGAAAACCTTCCCGACCGAATATTCGAATACAAAAATCGTTATTTGTTGTTATCTCTGTATTAATATGGCATTTGTTGACAGTGTTTTGTATCTGTATTAATATGGCATTTGTTGACAGTGTTTTGTATCTGTATTAATATGGCATTTGTTGACAGTGTTTTGTATCTGTATTAATATGGCATTTGTTGACAGTGTTTTGTATCTGTATTAATATGGCGTTTGTTAAGAGTGTGTTGCATATGTATTAATATGATCTTTGTTGATTGTGGGTGTGTTAATACTGCTTTTGTTAATACGAGTGGGTTGTATCTGTATTAATATGACCTTTGATGACTGTGGGTGTGTTAATATGACCTTTGTTAAGAGTGTGTGTGTTAATATGGCTTTTGTTAAGAGTGGATGTGTTAATATGACCTTTGTTAAGAGTGTGTGTGTTACTATGACCTTTGTTAAGAGTGTGTGTGTTAATATGACCTTTGTTAAAAGTGGATGTGTTAATAATATGACCTTTGGTAATAAGAGTTGGTTGTATCTGTATTAATATGACCTTTGTTGACCATGAAATGTATCTGTTTTAAGTTGTAATGACTTATGGTATATGTCGCTGTTTTAAGTTGTAATGACTTATGGTATATGTCGCTGTTTTAATTTGTAATGACCTATGATACATGTCGCTGTTTTAATTTGTAATGACCTATGGTATATGTCGTTGTTTTAATTTGTAATGACTTATGGTATATGTCGCTGTTTTAATTTGTAATGACTTATGGTATATGTCGCTGTTTTAATTTGTAATGACTTATGGTATATGTCGCTGTTTTAATTAGTAATGACCTAAATGGTATATGTCGCTGTTTTAATTAGTAATGACCTAAATGGTATATGTCGCTGTTTTAATTAGTAATGACCTATATGGTATATGTCGCTGTTTTAATTAGTAATGAACTAAATGGTATATGTCGCTGTTTTAATCTGTAATGACCTATAGTATATGTCGCTGTTTTAATTTGTAATGACTTAAATTGTATATGTCGCTGTTTTAATGTGTAATGTCCTAAATGGTATATGTCGCTGTTTTAATTTGTAATGACCTTTGGTATATGTCGCTGTTTTAATTTGTAATGACCTTTGGTATATGTCGCTGTTTTAATTTGTAATGACCTATGGTATATGTCGCTGTTTTAATTTGTAATGACTTATGGTATATGTCGCTGTTTTAATTTGTAATGACCTATGGTATATGTCGCTGTTTTAATTTGTAATGACCTATGGTATATGTCGTTGTTTTAATTTGTAATGACTTATGGTATATGTCGCTGTTTTAATTTGTAATGACTTATGGTATATGTCGCTGTTTTAATTAGTAATAACCTAAATGGTATATGTCGCTGTTTTAATTAGTAATGACCTAAATGGTATATGTCGCTGTTTTAATTAGTAATGACCTAAATGGTATATGTCGCTGTTTTAATTAGTAATGACCTATGGTATATGTCGCTGTTTTAATTTGTAATGACCTATGGTATATGTCGCTGTTTTAATTTGTAATGACTTATGGTATATGTCGCTGTTTTAATTTGTAATGACTTATGGTATATGTCGCTGTTTTAATTTGTAATGACTTATGGTATATGTAGCTGTTTTAATTTGTAATGACTTATGGTATATGTCGCTGTTTTAATTTGTAATGACTTATGGTATATGTCGCTGTTTTAATTAGTAATGACCTAAATGGTATATGTCGCTGTTTTAATTAGTAATGACCTAAATGGTATATGCCGCTGTTTTAATTAGTAATGACCTATGGTATATGTCGCTGTTTTAATTAGTAATGACCTATGGTATATGTCGCTGTTTTAATTAGTAATGACCTAAATGGTATATGTCGCTGTTTTAATTAGTAATGACCTATATGGTATATGTCGCTGTTTTAATTAGTAATGACCTAAATGGTATATGTCGCTGTTTTAATCTGTAATGACCTATAGTATATGTCGCTGTTTTAATCTGTAATGACTTATGGTATATGTCGCTGTTTTAATTTGTAATGACCTAAATGGTATATGTCGCTGTTTTAATTTGTAATGACCTAAATAGTATATGTCGCTGTTTTAATTTGTAATGACTTATGGTATATGTCGCTGTTTTAATTTGTAATGACTTAAATTGTATATGTCGCTGTTTTAATGTGTAATGTCCTAAATGGTATATGTCGCTGTTTTAATTTGTAATGACCTATATTATATGTCGCTGTTTTAATCTGTAATGACCTATGATATATGTCGCTGTTTTAATTAGTAATGACCTATGGTATATGTCGCTGTTTTAATTTGTAATGACCTAAATGGTATATGTCGCTGTTTTAATTTGTAATGACCTTTGGTATATGTCGCTGTTTTAATTTGTAATGACTTATGGTATATGTCGCTGTTTTAATTTGTAATGACTTATGGTATATGTCGCTGTTTTAATTTGTAATGACCTATGGTATATGTCGCTGTTTTAATTTGTAATGACCTAAATGGTATATGTCGCTGTTTTAATTTGTAATGACCTTTGGTATATGTCGCTGTTTTAATTTGTAATGACTTATGGTATATGTCGCTGTTTTAATTTGTAATGACTTATGGTATATGTCGCTGTTTTAATTTGTAATGACCTATGGTATATGTCGCTGTTTTAATTTGTAATGACCTATGGTATATGTCGTTGTTTTAATTTGTAATGACTTATGGTATATGTCGCTGTTTTAATTTTGTAATGACTTATGGTATATGTAGCTGTTTTAATTTGTAATGACTTATGGTATATGTCGCTGTTTTAATTTTGTAATGACTTATGGTATATGTAGCTGTTTTAATTTGTAATGACTTATGGTATATGTCGCTGTTTTAATTTTGTAATGACTTATGGTATATGTAGCTGTTTTAATTTGTAATGACTTATGGTATATGTCGCTGTTTTAATTTTGTAATGACTTATGGTATATGTAGCTGTTTTAATTTGTAATGACTTATGGTATATGTCGCTGTTTTAATTTTGTAATGACTTATGGTATATGTAGCTGTTTTAATTTGTAATGACTTATGGTATATGTCGCTGTTTTAATTTGTAATGACTTATGGTATATGTAGCTGTTTTAATTTGTAATGACTTATGGTATATGTCGCTGTTTTAATTTGTAATGACTTATGGTATATGTCGCTGTTTTAATTTGTAATGACTTATGGTATATGTCGCTGTTTTAATTTGTAATGACTTATGGTATATGTCGCTGTTTTAATTTGTAATGACTTATGGTATATGTCGCTGTTTTAATTTGTAATGACTTATGGTATATGTCGCTGTTTTAATTGTAATGACTTATGGTATATGTCTTTATTTGTAATGACTTATGGTATATGTGCTGTTTTAATTTTGTTGGTATATGTGCTGTTTTAATTGTAATGACTATGGTATATGTCGCTGTTTTAATTTGTAATGACTTATGGTATATGTCGTTGTTTTAATTAGTAATGACCTAAATGGTATATGTCACTGTTTTAATTAGTAATGACTTATGGTATATGTCGCTGTTTTAATTTGTAATGACTTATGGTATATGTCGCTGTTTTAATTTGTAATGACCTATGGTATATGTCGCTGTTTTAATTTGTAATGACTTATGGTATATGTCGCTGTTTTAATTTGTAATGACCTTTGGTATATGTCGCTGTTTTAATTTGTAATGACCTATGGTATATGTCGCTGTTTTAATTTGTAATGACCTATGGTATATGTCGCTGTTTTAATTTGTAATGACTTATGGTATATGTCGCTGTTTTAATTTGTAATGACCTATGGTATATGTCGCTGTTTTAATTTGTAATGACCTATGGTATATGTCGTTGTTTTAATTTGTAATGACTTATGGTATATGTCGCTGTTTTAATTTGTAATGACTTATGGTATATGTCGCTGTTTTAATTAGTAATAACCTAAATGGTATATGTCGCTGTTTTAATTAGTAATGACCTAAATGGTATATGTCGCTGTTTTAATTAGTAATGACCTAAATGGTATATGTCGCTGTTTTAATTAGTAATGACCTATGGTATATGTCGCTGTTTTAATTTGTAATGACCTATGGTATATATCGCTGTTTTAATTTGTAATGACTTATGGTATATGTCGCTGTTTTAATTTGTAATGACTTATGGTATATGTCGCTGTTTTAATTTGTAATGACTTATGGTATATGTAGCTGTTTTAATTTGTAATGACTTATGGTATATATGTCGCTGTTTTAATTTGTAATGACTTATGGTATATGTCGCTGTTTTAATTAGTAATGACCTAAATGGTATATGTCGCTGTTTTAATTAGTAATGACCTAAATGGTATATGCCGCTGTTTTAATTAGTAATGACCTATGGTATATGTCGCTGTTTTAATTAGTAATGACTTATGGTATATGTAGCTGTTTTAATTTGTAATGACTTATGGTATATATGTCGCTGTTTTAATTTGTAATGACTTATGGTATATGTCGCTGTTTTAATTAGTAATGACCTAAATGGTATATGTCGCTGTTTTAATTAGTAATGACCTAAATGGTATATGCCGCTGTTTTAATTAGTAATGACCTATGGTATATGTCGCTGTTTTAATTAGTAATGACCTATGGTATATGTCGCTGTTTTAATTAGTAATGACCTAAATGGTATATGTCGCTGTTTTAATTAGTAATGACCTATATGGTATATGTCGCTGTTTTAATTAGTAATGACCTAAATGGTATATGTCGCTGTTTTAATCTGTAATGACCTATAGTATATGTCGCTGTTTTAATCTGTAATGACTTATGGTATATGTCGCTGTTTTAATTTGTAATGACCTAAATGGTATATGTCGCTGTTTTAATTTGTAATGACCTAAATAGTATATGTCGCTGTTTTAATTTGTAATGACTTATGGTATATGTCGCTGTTTTAATTTGTAATGACTTAAATTGTATATGTCGCTGTTTTAATGTGTAATGTCCTATGGTATATGTCGCTGTTTTAATTTGTAATGACCTATATTATATGTCGCTGTTTTAATCTGTAATGACCTATGATATATGTCGCTGTTTTAATTAGTAATGACCTATGGTATATGTCGCTGTTTTAATTTGTAATGACCTAAATGGTATATGTCGCTGTTTTAATTTGTAATGACCTTTGGTATATGTCGCTGTTTTAATTTGTAATGACTTATGGTATATGTCGCTGTTTTAATTTGTAATGACTTATGGTATATGTCGCTGTTTTAATTTGTAATGACCTATGGTATATGTCGCTGTTTTAATTTGTAATGACCTAAATGGTATATGTCGCTGTTTTAATTTGTAATGACCTTTGGTATATGTCGCTGTTTTAATTTGTAATGACTTATGGTATATGTCGCTGTTTTAATTTGTAATGACTTATGGTATATGTCGCTGTTTTAATTTGTAATGACTTATGGTATATGTCGCTGTTTTAATTTTGTAATGACTTATGGTATATGTCGCTGTTTTAATTTGTAATGACTTATGGTATATGTCGCTGTTTTAATTTTGTAATGACTTATGGTATATGTAGCTGTTTTAATTTGTAATGACTTATGGTATATGTCGCTGTTTTAATTTGTAATGACTTATGGTATATGTCGCTGTTTTAATTTGTAATGACTTATGGTATATGTCGTTGTTTTAATTAGTAATGACCTATGGTATATGTCGCTGTTTTAATTAGTAATGACTTATGGTATATGTCGCTGTTTTAATTTGTAATGACTTATGGTATATGTAGCTGTTTTATTTTGTAATGACTTATGGTATATGTCGCTGTTTTAATTTGTAATGACTTATGGTATATGTAGCTGTTTTATTTTGTAGTGACTTATGGTATATGTCGTTGTTTTAATTTGTAATGACTTATGGTATATGTCGCTGTTTTAATTAGTAATGACCTAAATGGTATATGTCGCTGTTTTAATTAGTAATGACCTATATGGTATATGTCGCTGTTTTAATTAGTAATGACCTATGGTATATGTCGCTGTTTTAATTTGTAATGACCTATGGTATATGTCGCTGTTTTAATTTGTAATGACTTATGGTATATGTCGCTGTTTTAATTTTGTAATGGCTTATGTTATATGTAGCTGTTTTAATTTGTAATGACTTATGGTATATGTCGCTGTTTTAATTTGTAATGACTTATGGTATATGTCGCTGTTTTAATTAGTAATGACCTAAATGGTATATGTCGCTGTTTTAATTAGTAATGACCTATGGTATATGTCGCTGTTTTAATTAGTAATGACCTAAATAGTATATGTCGCTGTTTTAATTAGTAATGACCTATGGTATATGTCGCTGTTTTAATCTGTAATGACCTATAGTATATGTCGCTGTTTTAATCTGTAATGACTTATGGTATATGTCGCTGTTTTAATTTGTAATGACCTAAATGGTATATGTCGCTGTTTTAATTTGTAATGACTTATGGTATATGTCGCTGTTTTAATTTGTAATGACTTAAATTGTATATGTCGCTGTTTTAATGTGTAATGTCCTAAATGGTATATGTCGCTGTTTTAATTTGTAATGACCTATAGTATATGTCGCTGTTTTAATCTGTAATGACCTATGATATATGTCGCTGTTTTAATTAGTAATGACCTATGTTATATGTCGCTGTTTTAATTTGTAATGACCCATAGTATATGTCGCTGTTTTAATTTGTAATGACTTATGGTATATGTCGCTGTTTTAATTAGTAATGACCGAAATGGTATATGTCGCTGTTTTAATTTGTAATGTCTTATGGTATATGTCGCTGTTTTAATTTGTAATGACTTATGGTATATGTCGCTGTTTTAATTTGTAATGACCTATGATACATGTCGCTGTTTTAATTTGTAATGACTTATGGTATATGTCGCTGTTTTAATTTGTAATGACTTATGGTATATGTCGCTGATTTAATTTGTAATGTCCTATGGTATATGTCGCTGTTTTAATTTGTAATGACTTATGGTATATGTCGCTGTTTTAATTTGTAATGACCTATGATACATGTCGCTGTTTTAATTAGTAATGACCTATAGTATATGTCGCTGTTTTAATTTGTAATGACTTATGGTATATGTCGCTGTTTTAATTAGTAATGACCTATAGTGTATGTCGCTGTTTTAATTTGTAATGACCTATGATATATGTCGCTGTTTTAATTTGTAATGACTTATGGTATATGTCGCTGTTTTAATCTGTAATGACCCATGATATATGTCGCTGTTTTAATTTGTATTGACCTATGGTATATGTCGCTGTTTTAATCTGTAATGACCTGTGGTATATGTCGCTGTTTTAATTTGCAATGACCTATGATATATGTCGCTGTTTTAATTTGCAATGACCTATGGTATATGTCGCTGTTTTAATTTGTTATGACCTATGTTATATGTCGCTGTTTTAATTTGTAATGACCCATAGTATATGTCGCTGTTTTAATCTGTAATGACCTATGATATATGTCGCTGTTTTAATTAGTAATGACCTATGGTATATGTCGCTGTTTTAATTTGTAATGACATATGGTATATGTAGCTGTTTTAATTAGTAATGACCTAAATGGTATATGTCGCTGTTTTAATTTGTAATGTCTTATGGTATATGTCGCTGTTTTAATTTGTAATGACCTATGATACATGTCGCTGTTTTAATTTGTAATGACTTATGGTATATGTCGCTGTTTTAATCTGTAATGACCCATGATATATGTCGCTGTTTTAATTTGTAATGACTTATGGTATATGTCGCTGTTTTAATTAGTAATGACCTATAGTGTATGTCGCTGTTTTAATTTGTAATGACCTATGATATATGTCGCTGTTTTAATTTGTAATGACTTATGGTATATGTCGCTGTTTTAATCTGTAATGACCCATGATATATGTCGCTGTTTTAATTTGTATTAACCTATGGTATATGTCGCTGTTTTAATCTGTAATGACCTGTGGTATATGTCGCTGTTTTAATTTGCAATGACCTATGATATATATCGCTGTTTTAATTTGTTATGAC
Organism: Archivesica marissinica; assembly: GCA_014843695.1. NCBI lineage: Eukaryota > Metazoa > Mollusca > Bivalvia > Venerida > Vesicomyidae > Archivesica > Archivesica marissinica. The sequence continues at coordinate 1,840,640 of CM026393.1, forward strand.
CTATGGTATATGTCGCTGTTTTATTTTGTAATGACTTATGGTATATGTAGCTGTTTTAATTTGTAATGACCTAAATGGTATATGTCGCTGTTTTAATTTGCAATGACCTATGGTATATGTCGCTGTTTTAATTTGTTATGACCTCTTGTATATGTCGCTGTTTTAATCTGTAATGACCTATGGTATATGTCGCTGTTTTAATTTGTAATGACTTATGGTATATGTCGCTGTTTTAATTTGTAATGACTTATGGTATATGTCGTTGTTTTAATTTGTAATGACTTATGGTATATGTCGCTGTTTTAATTTGTAATGACCTATGGTATATGTCGTTGTTTTAATTTGTAATGACTTATGGTATATGTCGCTGTTTTAATTTGTAATGACTTATGGTATATGTCGCTGTTTTAATTTGTATTGACGTATGGTATATGTCGCTGTTTTAATTTGTAATGACCTAAATGGTATATGTCGCTGTTTTAATTTGTAATGACTTATGGTATATGTCGCTGTTTTAATTTGTAATGTCCTAAATGGTATATGTCGCTGTTTTAATTTGTAATGTCCTAAATGGTATATGTCGCTGTTTTAATTTGTAGTGACTTATGGTATATGTCGCTGTTTTAATTTGTAATGACGTATGGTATATGTCGCTGTTTTAATTTGTAATGACCTATGATATATGTCGCTGTTTTAATTTGTAATGACCTATGATATATGTCGCTGTTTTAATTTGTAATGACCTATACTATATGTCGCTGTTTTAATTTGTAATGAGCTATTGTATATGTCGCCTATGGTATATGTCGCCTATGGTATATGTCGCCTACTGTATATGTCTCCTATGGTATATGTCGCCTATTGTATATGTCGCCTATGGTATATATTTCGCCTATGGTATATATTTCGCCTATGGTATATTTCGCCTATGGTATATGTCGCCTATGGTATATGTCGCCTATGGTATATGTCGCCTATGGTATATGTCGCCTATGATATATGTCGCCTATGGTATATGTCGCCTATGTCGTTGTTTTAAGAGTAACACATAAAAAGTATGTCATGTTACACAAATGTGAAAAGCTCTGCTTGAAAACACAATTGTTTGCGCATTGATCCAACTAATATTAAATACACATCTGTCCCTCGTACATCATGCCCGACCCATGATGTGGGATACATCATCTATAGTGGTTATACCCCATGTATGCCACGACCAACCTCTGAAGTGGGACACATTATCTACAGTGGTTATATCCCATGTATGCCACGCCCAACCGCTGAAGTGGGACACATCATCTACAGTGGTTATATCCCATGTATGCCACGCCCAACCTCTGAAGTGGGACACATCATCTACAGTGGTTATATCCCATGTATGCCACGCCCAACCTCTGAAGTGAGACACATCATCTACAATGGTTATACCCCATGTATGCCACGACCAATCCCTGAAGTGGGACACATTATCTACAGTGGTTATATCCCATGTATGCCACGCCCAACCTCTGAAGTGAGACACATCATCTACAATGGTTATACCCCATGTATGCCACGACCAACCCCTGAAGTGAGATACATCATCTACAATGGTTACACCATGCGTAACATACTCTGTATATATAATGTTAATCACTAACTAACAGTCGGTATATACATCCCCTGACTTACTAACAGTAGTTATGCCCCCTATATATCCCCTGACTTACTTACAGTAGGTATGCCCCCTATATATCCCCTGACTTACTTACAGTAGTTATTCCCCCTATACATCCCCTGACTTACTAACAGTAGTTATGCCCCCTATATATCCCCTGACTTACTTACAGTAGGTATGCCCCCTATATATCCCCTGACTTACTTACAGTAGTTATTCCCCCTATACATCCCCTGACTTACTTACAGTAGATATTCCCCTATATATACCCCCTGACTTACTTACAGTAGGTATGCCCCTATATATCCCCTGACTTACTTACAGTAGTTATTCCCCGTATACATCCCCTGACTTACTTACAGTAGTTATTCCCCGTATACATCCTGACTTACTTACAGTAGTTATTCCCCGTATACATCCCCTGACTTACTTACAGTAGTTATTCCCCCTATACATCCCCTGACTTACTTACAGTAGTTATTCCCCCTATATATCCCCTGACTTACTTACAGTAGTTATTCCCCCTATACATCCCCTGACTTACTTACAGTAGATATTCCCCTATATATACCCCCTGACTTACTTACAGTAGATATTCCCCCTATATATACACCCTGACTTACTTACAGTATATATTCCCCTATATATACCCACTGACTTACTTACAGTATATATTCCCATATACATCGCCTGACTTACTTACAGTAGATATTCCACCTATACATCCCCTGACTTACTTACAGTAGTTATTCCCCGTATACATCCCCTGACTTACTTACATTAGATATTCCCCCTATACATCCCCTGACTTACTTACAGTAGTTATGCCCCCTATACATCGCCTGACATACTTACAGTAGATATTCCCCCTATACATCGCCTAACTTACTTACAGTAGGTATGCCCCCTATGTATCCCCTGACTGTTTTATATTAGATATTCTCCCTATACATCCCCTGACTTACTTACAGTAGTTATGCCCCCTATATATCCCCTGACTTACTTACAGTAGTTATGCCCCCTATATTATCCCCTGACTTACTTACAGTAGGTATGCCCCCTATACATCCCCTGACTTACTTACAGTAGTTACTCCCCCTATATATCCCCTGACTTACTTACAGTAGATATTCCCCTATATATACCCCCTGATTTACTTACAGTAGTTATTACCCCTATATACACCCCCTGACTTACTTACAGTAGTTATGCCCCCATATACATCCCCTGACTTACTTACAGTAGTTATGCCCCATATATATCCCCTGACTTACTTACAGTCGATATTCCCCTATATATCCCCTAACATACTTATAGTAGATATTCCCCTATATATACCCCCTGACTTACATACAATAGTTATGCCCCCTATATATCACCTGACTTACTTACAGTAGTTATGCCCCCTATATGTCACCTGACTTACTTACAGTAGTTATGCCCCCTATATGTCACCTGACTTACTTACAGTAGTTATGCCCCCTATATATCCCCTAACTTACTTACAGTAGATATTCCCCTATATATCCCCTGACTTACTTACAGTCGATATTCTCCTATATATCCCCTGACTTACTTACAGTAGATATTCCCCCTATATATCCCCTGACTTACTTACAGTAGTTATTCCCCTATATACCCCTGACTTACTTACAGTAGTTATGCCCCCTATATATCCCCTGACTATTACAGTAGTTATGCCCCCTATATATCCCCTGACTTACTTACAGTAGTTATGCCCCCTATATATCCCCTGACTTACTAACAGTAGTTATGCCCCCTATATGTCACCTGACTTACTACAGTAGTTATGCCCCTATATATCCCTGACTTACTTACAGTAGTTATGCCCCCTATATATCCTGACTTACTTACAGTAGTTATGCCCCCTATATTCCCCTGACTTACTTACAGTAGGTATGCCCCCTATACATCCCCTGACTACTTACAGTAGTTACTCCCCCTATATATCCCCTGACTTACTACAGTAGATATTCCCTATATATAACCCCTGATTTACTTACAGTAGTATTACCCCTATATACCCCCTGACTTACTTACAGTAGATATTCCTTTATACATCCCTGACTTACTTACAGTCGATATTCCCCCTATATACCCCCTGACACTTACAGTCGATATTCCCCTATATACCCCCTGACTTACTTACAGTAGATATTCCCCTATATAACCCCTGATTTACTTACAGTAGTATTCCCCCTATATACACCCCCTGACTTACTTACAGTAGATATTCCCTCTATACATCCCCTGACTTACTTACAGTAGATATTCCCCCTATAATCCCCTGACTACTTACAGTCGATATTCCCCTAATATCCCCTGACTTACTTACAGTAGATATTCCCCTATATATACCCCCTGACTTACTTACAGTGTTATGCCCCCTATATATCCCCTAACTTACTTACAGTAGATATCCCCTATATATACTCCCCTGACTTACTTACAGTAGTTATTCCCCTATACATCCCCTGACTTATTTACAGTAGTTTTGCCCCCTATATATCCCCTGACTTACTTACAGTAGTTATTCCCCTATACATCCCCTGACTTATTTACAGTAGTTATGCCCCCTATATATCCCCTGACTTACTTACAGTAGTTATGCCCCCTATATGTCACCTGACTTACTTATAGTAGTTATGCCCCCTATATGTCACCTGACTTACTTACAGTAGTTATTCCCCCTATACATCCCCTGACTTATTTACAGTAGTTATGCCCCCTATACATCCCCTGACTTACTTACAGTAGTTATGCCTCCTATACATCCCCTGACTTACTTACAGTAGATATTCCCCCTATACATCCCCTGACTTACTTACAGTAGTTATGCACCCTATACATCCCCTGACTTACCTACAGTAGTTAGAAGCATGTTATCCACCCCATATACATCCCCTGACTTACCTACAGTAGTTAGAAGCATGTTATCCACCCCATATACATCCCCTGACTTACCTACAGTAGTTAGAAGCATGTTATCCACCCCCATGTACATCCCCTGACTTACCTACAGTAGTTAGCAGCATGT
>CM026393.1:1846354-1867126 GCA_014843695.1 Archivesica marissinica
ATATATCTAGTGGTCTAGGGTTAGCTGCTATGTGGCTAGGAGAACAATAGATCTAGTGGTCTAGGGTTAGCTGCTGTGTGGCTAGGAGAACAATAGATCTAGTGGTCTAGGGTTAGCTGCTATGTGGCTAGGAGAACAATAGATCTAGTGGTCTAGGGTTAGCTGCTATGTGGCTAGGAGAACAATAGATCTAGTGGTCTAGGGTTAGCTGCTATGTGGCTAGGAGAACAATAGATCTAGTGGTCTAGGGTTAGCTGCTGTGTGGCTAGGAGAACAATAGATCTAGTGGTCTAGGGTTAGCTGCTATGTGGCTAGGAGAACAATAGATCTAGTGGTCTAGGGTTAGCTGCTGTGTGGCTAGGAGAACAATAGATCTAGTGGTCTAGGGTTAGCTGCTATGTGGCTAGGAGAACAATAGATCTAGTGGTCTAGGGTTAGCTGCTGTGTGGCTAGGAGAACAATAGATCTAGTGGTCTAGGGTTAGCTGCTATGTGGCTAGGAGAACAATAGATCTAGTGGTCTAGGGTTAGCTGCTGTGTGGCTAGGAGAACAATAGATCTAGTGGTCTAGGGTTAGCTGCTATGTGGCTAGGAGAACAATAGATCTAGTGGTCTAGGGTTAGCTGCTGTGTGGCTAGGAGAACAATAGATCTAGTGGTCTAGGGTTAGCTGCTATGTGGCTAGGAGAACAATAGATCTAGTTGTCTAGGGTTAGCTGCTATGTGGCTAGGAGAACAATATATCTAGTGGTCTAGGGTTAGCTGCTATGTGGCTAGGAGAACAATAGATCTAGTGGTCTAGGGTTAGCTGCTATGTGGCTAGGAGAACAATAGATCTAGTGGTCTAGGGTTAGCTGCTATGTGGCTAGGAGAACAATAGATCTAGTGGTCTAGGGTTAGCTGCTATGTGGCTAGGAGAACAATATATCTAGTGGTCTAGGGTTAGCTGCTATGTGGCTAGGAGAACAATAGATCTAGTGGTCTAGGGTTAGCTGCTATGTGGCTAGGAGAACAATAGATCTAGTGGTCTAGGGTTAGCTGCTATGTGGCTAGGAGAACAATAGATCTAGTGGTCTAGGGTTAGCTGCTATGTGGCTAGGAGAACAATAGATCTAGTGGTCTAGGGTTAGCTGCTATGTGGCTAGGAGAACAATAGATCTAGTGGTCTAGGGTTAGCTGCTATGTGGCTAGGAGAACAATAGATCTAGTGGTCTAGGGTTAGCTGCTATGTGGCTAGGAGAACAATATATCTAGTGGTCTAGGGTTAGCTGCTATGTGGCTAGGAGAACAATAGATCTAGTGGTCTAGGGTTAGCTGCTATGTGGCTAGGAGAACAATAGATCTAGTGGTCTAGGGTTAGCTGCTATGTGGCTAGGAGAACAATAGATCTAGTGGTCTAGGGTTAGCTGCTATGTGGCTAGGAGAACAATATATCTAGTGGTCTAGGGTTAGCTGCTATGTGGCTAGGAGAACAATAGATCTAGTGGTCTAGGGTTAGCTGCTATGTGGCTAGGAGAACAATAGATCTAGTGGTCTAGGGTTAGCTGCTATGTGGCTAGGAGAACAATATATCTAGTGGTCTAGGGTTAGCTGCTATGTGGCTAGGAGAACAATAGATCTAGTGGTCTAGGGTTAGCTGCTGTGTGGCTAGGAGAACAATAGATCTAGTGGTCTAGGGTTAGCTGCTATGTGGCTAGGAGAACAATAGATCTAGTGGTCTAGGGTTAGCTGCTATGTGGCTAGGAGAACAATAGATCTAGTGGTCTAGGGTTAGCTGCTATGTGGCTAGGAGAACAATAGATCTAGTGGTCTAGGGTTAGCTGCTATGTGGCTAGGAGAACAATAGATCTAGTGGTCTAGGGTTAGCTGCTATGTGGCTAGGAGAACAATAGATCTAGTGGTCTAGGGTTAGCTGCTGTGTGGCTAGGAGAACAATAGATCTAGTGGTCTAGGGTTAGCTGCTATGTGGCTAGGAGAACAATAGATCTAGTGGTCTAGGGTTAGCTGCTATGTGGCTAGGAGAACAATAGATCTAGTGGTCTAGGGTTAGCTGCTATGTGGCTAGGAGAACAATAGATCTAGTGGTCTAGGGTTAGCTGCTATGTGGCTAGGAGAACAATAGATCTAGTGGTCTAGGGTTAGCTGCTATGTGGCTAGGAGAACAATAGATCTAGTGGTCTAGGGTTAGCTGCTATGTGGCTAGGAGAACAATAGATCTAGTGGTTTAGGGTTAGCTGCTATGTGGCTAGGAGAACAATAGATCTAGTGGTCTAGGGTTAGCTGCTATGTGGCTAGGAGAACAATATATCTAGTGGTCTAGGGTTAGCTGCTATGTGGCTAGGAGAACAATATATCTAGTGGTCTAGGGTTAGCTGTGTGGCTAGGAGAACAATATATCTAGTGGTCTAGGGTTAGCTGCTATGTGGCTAGGAGAACAATATATCTAGTGGTCTAGGGTTAGCTGCTATGTGGCTAGGAGAACAATATATCTAGTGGTTTAGGGTTAGCTGCTATGTGGCTAGGAGAACAATAGATATATTGTCTAGTGGTCTAGGGTTAGCTGCTATGTGGCTAGGAGAACAATAGATATATTGTCTAGTGGTCTAGGGTTAGCTGCTATGTGACTAGGAGAACAATAGATATATTGTCTAGTGGTTTAGGGTTAGCTGCTATGTGGCTAGGAGAACACTAGATCTATTGTCTAGTGGTTTAGGGTTAGCTGCTATGTGACTAGGAGAACAATATATCTAGTGGTCTAGGGTTAGCTGCTATGTGACTAGGAGAACACTATATCTAGTGGTCTAGGGTTAGCTGCTATGTGGCTAGGAGAACACTATCTATTGTCTAGTGGTTTAGGGTTAGCTGCTATGTGACTAGGAGAACAATATATCTAGTGGTCTAGGGTTAGCTGCTATGTGGCTAGGAGAACAATAGATCTAGTGGTCTAGGGTTAGCTGCTATGTGGCTAGAAGAACAATATATCTAGTGGTTTAGGGTTAGCTGCTATGTGACTAGGAGAACAATATATCTAGTGGTCTAGGGTTAGCTGCTATGTGGCTAGGAGAACAATATATCTAGTGGTCTAGGGTTAGCTGCTATGTGGCTAGGAGAACAATAGATCTATTGTCTAGTGGTTTAGGGTTAGCTGCTATGTGGCTAGGAGAACAATAGATCTAGTGGTCTAGGGTTAGCTGCTATGTGGCTAGGAGAACAATATATCTAGTGGTCTAGGGTTAGCTGCTATGTGGCTAGGAGAACAATATATCTAGTGGTCTAGGGTTAGCTGCTATGTGGCTAGGAGAACAATAGATCTATTGTCTAGTGGTTTAGGGTTAGCTGCTATGTGGCTAGGAGAACAATAGATCTAGTGGTCTAGGGTTAGCTGCTATGTGGCTAGGAGAACAATATATCTAGTGGTCTAGGGTTAGCTGCTATGTGGCTAGGAGAACAATAGATCTAGTGGTCTAGGGTTAGCTGCTATGTGGCTAGGAGAACAATAGATCTAGTGGTCTAGGGTTAGCTGCTATGTGGCTAGGAGAACAATAGATCTAGTGGTCTAGGGTTAGCTGCTATGTGGCTAGGAGAACAATAGATCTAGTGGTTTAGGGTTAGCTGCTATGTGGCTAGGAGAACAATATATCTAGTGGTCTAGGGTTAGCTGCTATGTGGCTAGGAGAACAATAGATCTAGTTGTCTAGGGTTAGCTGCTATGTGGCTAGGAGAACAATATATCTAGTGGTCTAGGGTTAGCTGCTATGTGGCTAGGAGAACAATATATATATTGTCTAGTGGTCTAGGGTTAGCTGCTATGTGGCTAGGAGAACAATAGATATATTGTCTAGTGGTCTAGGGTTAGCTGCTATGTGACTAGGAGAACAATAGATATATTGTCTAGTGGTTTAGGGTTAGCTGCTATGTGGCTAGGAGAACACTAGATCTATTGTCTAGTGGTCTAGGGTTAGCTGCTATGTGGCTAGGAGAACAATATATCTAGTGGTCTAGGGTTAGCTGCTATGTGACTAGGAGAACACTATATCTAGTGGTCTAGGGTTAGCTGCTATGTGGCTAGGAGAACACTATATCTATTGTCTAGTGGTTTAGGGTTAGCTGCTATGTGACTAGGAGAACAATATATCTAGTGGTCTAGGGTTAGCTGCTATGTGGCTAGGAGAACAATATATCTAGTGGTTTAGGGTTAGCTGCTATGTGGCTAGGAGAACAATAGATATATTGTCTAGTGGTCTAGGGTTAGCTGCTATGTGGCTAGGAGAACAATAGATATATTGTCTAGTGGTCTAGGGTTAGCTGCTATGTGACTAGGAGAACAATAGATATATTGTCTAGTGGTTTAGGGTTAGCTGCTATGTGGCTAGGAGAACACTAGATCTATTGTCTAGTGGTTTAGGGTTAGCTGCTATGTGGCTAGGAGAACAATATATCTAGTGGTCTAGGGTTAGCTGCTATGTGGCTAGGAGAACATATATCTAGTGGTCTAGGGTTAGCTGCTATGTGGCTAGGAGAACAATATATCTAGTGGTCTAGGGTTAGCTGCTATGTGGCTAGGAGAACAATATATCTAGTGGTCTAGGGTTAGCTGCTATGTGGCTAGGAGAACAATAGATCTATTGTCTATGGTTTAGGGTTAGCTGCTATGTGGCTAGGAGAACAATAGATCTAGTGGTCTAGGGTTAGCTGCTATGTGGCTAGGAGAACAATATATCTAGTGGTCTAGGGTTAGCTGCTATGTGGCTAGGAGAACAATATATCTAGTGGTCTAGGGTTAGCTGCTATGTGGCTAGGAGAACAATAGATCTAGTGGTCTAGGGTTAGCTGCTATGTGGCTAGGAGAACAATAGATCTAGTGGTCTAGGGTTAGCTGCTATGTGGCTAGGAGAACAATAGATCTAGTGGTCTAGGGTTAGCTGCTATGTGGCTAGGAGAACAATAGATCTAGTGGTCTAGTGGTCTAGCGTTAGTTGATATGTGGCTAGGAGAACAATATAAATATTGTCTAGGGTTAGCTGCTAGTGGTTATAAATTCTTTTAGATGTCTAATAGAACAAAGGAGAGAACAATGTGATATCCATTTGTGAGGCTGTCCCGGTGCAGACCGTCTGTACCTGAAAGAATACTCACGGACACGCAGGGTCTTCCTCCATCAATAATAGCTAGTCGTGATATCACCTAAGCTGCTGTTACAATGGTAAATGGTTATGATGTATTTACAGGAAGTGCCTACAGATGTCTGAAGAACCATGATACCGATCATAAATCAGAGAGCCACTCAGAGGAGGGGGCGTGGTCAGCATTATCCAATCGTCTATTAGTACCACTGATTGACCATCTCCTTACACATGTTGCAAGGTAATTTCCAGAAAGATTAAGAAAGGGGTATATACGAGGGGTTATGCACAACTCATTAGACAAGACAGATTAAAATATCTGGATAACCCTTCGTAGATAAAGTCATTCAATCTGTTGGAAGGAAATCTGGTTGGATGTCTGCATTCTGTCCTCCTCTCCTTACCTCTGTCTGCATTCTGTCCTCTCCTTACCTCTGTCTGCATTCTGTCCTCTCCTTACCTCTGTCTGCATTCTGTCCTCTCCTTACCTCTGTCTGCATTCTGTCCTCTCCTTACCTCTGTCTGCATTCTGTCCTCTCCTTACCTCTGTCTGCATTGTGTCCTCTCCTTACCTCTGTCTGCATTCTGTCCTCTCCTTACCTCTGTCTGCATTATGTCCTCTCCTTACCTCTGTCTGCATTCTGTCCTCTCCTTACCTCTGTCTGCATTCTGTCCTCTCCTTACCTCTGTCTGCATTGTGTCCTCTCCTTACCTCTGTCTGCATTGTGTCCTCTCCTTACCTCTGTCTGCATTCTGTCCTCTCCTTACCTCTGTCTGCATTCTGTCCTCTCCTTACCTCTGTCTGCATTATGTCTCCTTACCTCTGTCTGCATTCTGTCCTCTCCTTACCTGTCTGCATTCTCTCCTTTCCTTACCTCTGTCTGCATTCTGTCCTCTCCTTACCTCTGTCTGTATTCTGTCCTCTCCTTACCTCTGTCTGCATTATGTCCTCCTTACCTGTCTGCATTCTCTCCTTTCCTTACCTCTGTCTGCATTCTGTCCTCTCCTTACCTCTGTCTGCATTCTGTCCTCTCCTTACCTGTCTGCATTCTCTCCTTTCCTTACCTCTGTCCCTATTCTGTCCTCTCCTTACCTCTTAAATCCATAGGTGGAGTATGAATTATTTTACACGATGTTCATCATGTCGAGATGATGCACAGAGAGTAAGCAACTTACATTCCAGTCGTTCCAGGTCAATATCAAATCGATACGAATGAATTTGGTTGTTTGCACAATACAGTCTGTTCCGTGGCCTCTATTGCCGAGTGGTTTAGGTGAAATCACTATCACCTCACCGGGGTAGGTTCAAAAACCACCTGGGGTGTCAAATTCTTTGAGTTTAATAATATTTTATTGCTTGTTTTATATACAATACAATTACAAATATAAACATGATGAATATATGAACATTATACAACTGTAATGCTATGCTTATGCTTGAACACTATAATTGTATAATGTTGTCAAATTCTTTCATGTGAGGAAGCTATCCAGCTAGCTTGCTGAAAGGTCAGTGGTTCTGTCTGGGTTCCTGTCTGTGCCTGAAATACTGCTGAGAGGGGCACCCATGGTCTCGTGCTCCGTATCCCTAACACTGCTTTAGGGATTAGTTTGAAATTAGTTTGCATAGTTGTTCACTGTATGGAGTTCTGAGCATGACTTTCAGCCTGTTTGCTACAAGATCAGGGTTACATTTAGAGATCAAAGATCATAATCACAATGTTTTATCGTCTCTATATGTAATAACCACTTCATTGTGGAAGTCGTGATAGCGCAGCAGTAGCGCGTTCGCTTCAGGTGCAAAAAGCCTGGGGTTCGAGCCCCCCTGGAGCCGTTGCGATTGTGCCCTTAGGCAAGGCATTTAAATTCCGCATGCCTCTTCTCTCTCCCTCGTGGAGATGGATTCAGGAATGAGGTCTCGAGAGTGATTGATATAAGTTGAAAGAACTTGTTTCGCAATCGATCAAAAATAAATTAGTATAAACAAATAACCACTTCAGGGACTTTTAAATAAATTGTTACAAAGATGTTTACCATATATAGGTAATGTGCAAAGCACAACTTTCAACCAGGTCTATTTTAATGTCAAGATGACATGTTTAGTGAAATGGGATGTGCCATTTTAGTTTGTTCCACTCCATGGTCTGAGAGGTTGTACTATATTACAATAGCACTATGACTGCCTCCGTGGTAGAGTGGTTACGGTCGCTGACTTGTATACTACTGTAACCTATCATCACTGATGGTCATAGGTTCAAGCCCCGCTCAGTCCTTGTCTCTATATGAAACAGTTGGTTGTTTCTTGCGGAGGTTGGTGCACCCAGTACTGGTTAACCACTGGAGCCTGCCCAGGAAAGGTGGTGTTAGGTAAACTGCCCGCTCGGCGATATAGACCAAAATATAGTTGATGAAGACGGAAATCCCGAACAAACAGACAAACTTTACAAAAGTAAAACTGATTTAGCATTGGCTTCCTGTTATAGGGCATTAAATGCATTTGCCCATGTGATAGATGAGCAACAGCCAGGGCCCCCACAGATGAAGACCACCCTACCATCCCTACCCATAGCTCCAAGTCTGAGCCCGATCAAGCGTAAATCTAAGGCTGATAAAGACGCAGGCTCGGCACCAAACACACCCAGTCAGGATTCCAAAAGTACTCTAAAATCTGCACAGAAAGGTAACCATTATAAATTACAGTCTACATCCATTATGTCGAATTCCGTCGGACCGAACAAAATACTTCGACATAACCGAAGTTTGACTTAACGAAATTTGATATAAACGGAGCCAGTTATATGTAAAATGATAATGTCTGAAGCGGGACTTTGATACGACTTTGAGATAACCGGAGAATTCGACAAAACCGACTTTGACATAGCGGATGTGGACTGTATACTGTCTGTAAATAACTGGAGATCATTTGATGGGACAGAAAACTGAAGTTTGTCAATTCATCTCTCTATAACTGTCATGGGGCGTTTAATGTTGTTGTTGAATAATGGGTAACATGTTAGTTAAATTTGGGATAACTTGAGGTTTTTGTCTCTAATTTTATGACCGGACTGTGAAGATATTTTGTGCTTACCATGTACGCTCTGTGTGTTGTTTAGGATCATCTCTGTATAAGAACCACCCTTCTCTAATGACCACCATTTAGTCGGTCTCTCATCAAGTCATTATCAATGTATTTTTGCAACTACAGAGAACACCTGTCTATATACAGTCAAACCTGTGTTAGTGGTCACCTGTCAACAAACACAACTTTGTTTCCCATGGGAAGTCTTTCTACAGTAAAACCTGTAATAGTGTTCACCTCTATTAAGCAGCCAACCTGTATTATACAGTCAGTTTCCAGATCCCCACTATGTTGTTTTATTATGCATTGGACATCTATTAAGCAGTCACTGACTGTACACATGTTTGACTGTACACATGTTTGACTGTACACAGGTTTGACTGTACACAGGTTTGACTGTACACAGGTTTGACTGTACACAGGTTTGACTGTACCCAGGTTTGACTGTACTCAGGTTTGACTGTACACATGTTTGACTGTACACATGTTTGACTGTACACAGGTTTGACTGTACACAGGTTTGACTGTACGCATGTTTGACTGTACCCAGGTTTGACTGTACTCAGGTTTGACTGTACACATGTTTGACTGTACACAGGTTTGACTGGTTTGACTGTACACATGTTTGACTGTACACATGTTTGACTGTACACATGTTTGACTGTACCCAGGTTTGACTGTACACATGTTTGACTGTACACAGGTTTGACTGTACACATGTTTGACTGTACACATGTTTGACTGTACACATGTTTGACTGTACACAGGTTTGACTGTACACAGGTTTGACTGTACACAGGTTTGACTGTACACAGGTTTGACTGTACACAGGTTTGACTGCACACAGGTTTGACTGTACACATGTTTGACAGTACACAGGTTTGACTGTACACATGAGGTTTGACTGTACACAGGTTTAACTGTACACATGTTTGACTGTACACATGTTTGACTGTACACAGGTTTGACTGCACACAGGTTTGACTGTACACAGGTTTGACTGTACACATGTTTATCTGTACACATGTTTGACTGTACACATGTTTGACTGTACACATGAGGTTTGACTGTACACATGTTTGACTGTACACATGTTTGACTGTACACAGGTTTGACTGTACACATGTTTGACTGTACACAGGTTTGACTGTACACATGAGGTTTGACTGTACACAGGTTTGACTGTACACAGGTTTGACTGTACACATGTTTGACTGTACACATGTTTGACTGTACACAGGTTTGACTGCACACATGTTTGACTGTACACAGGTTTGACTGTACACATGTTTATCTGTACACATGTTTGACTGTACACAGGTTTGACTGTACACATGTTTGACTGTACACATGTTTGACTGTACACAGGTTTGACTGGTTTGACTGTACACATGTTTGACTGGTTTGACTGTACCCAGGTTTGACTGTACACAGGTTTGACTGTACACATGTTTGACTGTACACATGTTTATCTGTACACATGTTTGACTGTACACAGGTTTGACTGTACACATGTTTGACTGCACACATGTTTGACTGTACACATGTTTGACTGTACACATGTTTGACTGTACACATGTTTGACTGTACTCAGGTTTGACTGTACACATGTTTGACTGTACACAGGTTTGACTGTACACATGAGGTTTGACTGTACACAGGTTTGACTGTACACATGTTTGACTGTACACATGTTTGACTGTACACATGAGGTTTGACTGTACACATGTTTGACTGTACACAGGTTTGACTGTACACATGAGGTTTGACTGTACCCATGAGGTTTGACTGTACCCAGGTTTGACTGTACACATGTTTGACTGTACACAGGTTTGACTGTACACATGTTTGACTGTACACATGTTTGACTGTACACATGTTTGACTGTACACAGGTTTGACTGTACACAGGTTTGACTGTACACAGGTTTGACTGTACACAGGTTTGACTGCACACAGGTTTGACTGTACACATGTTTGACTGTACACAGGTTTGACTGTACACATGAGGTTTGACTGTACACAGGTTTAACTATACACAGGTTTGACTGTACACATGTTTGACTGTACACATGTTTGACTGTACACAGGTTTGACTGCACACAGGTTTGACTGTACACAGGTTTGATTGTACACATGTTTATCTGTACACATGTTTGACTGTACACATGTTTGACTGTACACAGGTTTGACTGTACACATGAGGTTTGACTGTACACATGTTTGACTGTACACATGTTTGACTGTACACAGGTTTGACTGTACACATGTTTGACTGTACACAGGTTTGACTGTACACATGAGGTTTGACTGTACACATGTTTGACTGTACACATGTTTGACTGTACACATGTTTGACTGCACACATGTTTGACTGTACACAGGTTTGACTGTACACATGTTTATCTGTACACATGTTTGACTGTACACAGGTTTGACTGTACACATGAGGTTTGACTGTACACATGTTTGACTGTACACAGGTTTGACTGGTTTGACTGTACACAGGTTTGACTGGTTTGACTGTACCCAGGTTTGACTGTACACAGGTTTGACTGTACACATGTTTGACTGTACACATGTTTATCTGTACACAGGTTTGACTGTACACAGGTTTGACTGTACACATGTTTGACTGCACACATGTTTGACTGTACACATGTTTGACTGTACACATGTTTGACTGTACTCAGGTTTGACTGTACACATGTTTGACTGTACACAGGTTTGACTGTTCACATGTTTGACTGTACACAGGTTTGACTGTACCCAGGTTTGACTGTACACATGAGGTTTGACTGCACACATGTTTGACTGTACACAGGTTTGACTGTACACATGTTTGACTGTACACATGTTTGACTGTACACATGTTTGACTGTACACATGTTTGACTGTACACAGGTTTGACTGTACACATGAGGTTTGACTGTACCCATGAGGTTTGACTGTACCCAGGTTTGACTGTACACAGGTTTGACTGTACACATGTTTGACTGTACACATGTTTATCTGTACACAGGTTTGACTGTACACAGGTTTGACTGTACACATGTTTGACTGCACACATGTTTGACTGTACACATGTTTGACTGTACACATGTTTGACTGTACACATGTTTGACTGTACTCAGGTTTGACTGTACACATGTTTGACTGTACACATGTTTGACTGTACACAGGTTTGACTGTACCCAGGTTTGACTGCACACATGTTTGACTGTACACAGGTTTGACTGTACACAGGTTTGACTGTACCCAGGTTTGACTGTACACATGAGGTTTGACTGCACACATGTTTGACTGTACACAGGTTTGACTGTACACATGTTTGACTGTACACATGTTTGACTGTACACAGGTTTGACTGTACACATGTTTGACTGTACCCAGGTTTGACTGTACACAGGTTTGACTGTACACATGTTTGACTGTACACAGGTTTGACTGTACACATGTTTGACTGTACACAGGTTTGACTGTACACAGGTTTGACTGTACACATGTTTGACTGTACACATGTTTGACTGTACACATGTTTGACTGTACACATGTTTGACTGTACACAGGTTTGACTGTACACAGTTTCAGTTATTTTACTCGTGTATCCATCTGTATCTGGAATACTGCTCGGAGGGGTACCTGTGGTCGTCCATCATCAATTACAGCCCGAGTTATTATTAGTGCAACTTTAAACCCACAATAACAAATACATAAACATATGTAGTGTTTTGCTAGAATGTTACTGTAATTCCGTCTTGTGACTTGTAGAAAAGGAGAAAGATGCGGACAAAGAACGCAACAAGAAAGATGGCCTGGGCACGTTCTACACCGTGCCACATTATGTGAAGTTCTATGAAATACTGAAAGGGGCCTACTCCAACTACAAGGTAGTATTATACTTCAAGGACACATTCTCACTATGTTATTCACCACTGTGTCATTCACCACTATGTCATTCACTACACTGTGTCATTCACTACACTATGTCATTCACTACACTATGCCATTCACCACTACGTCATTCACTACACTATGTCATTCACTACACTGTGTCATTCACTACACTATGTCATTCACTACACTATGACATTCACTACACTATGCCATTCACCACTACGTCATTCACTACACTGTCATTCACCACTATGTCATTCACTACACTGTGTACTTCAACTTATCGCTCACAGATAAATGTTGTGCCTTGTTCACCAATGTGAGGACAATATACTGTTTCTATTTACAGATCTCTCTAGTCTTATCGCTCACAGATAAATGTTGTGCCTTGTTCACCAATGTGAGGACAATATACTGTTTCTATTTACAGATCTCTCTAGACTTATCGCTCACAGATAAATGTTGTGCCTTGTTCACCAATGTGAGGACAATATACTGTTTCTATTTACAGATCTCTCTAGACTTATCGCTCACAGATAAATGTTGTGCCTTGTTCACCAATGTGAGGACAATATACTGTTTGTATTTACAGATCTCTCTAGACTTATCGCTCACAGATAAATGTTGTGCCTTGTTCACCAATGTGAGGACAATATACTGTTTCTATTTACAGATCTCTCTAGACTTATCGCTCACAGATAAATGTTGTGCCTTGTTCATCCATGTGAGGACAATATACTGTTTCTATTTACAGATCTCTCTAGACTTATCGCTCACAGATAAATGTTGTGCCTTGTTCATCCATGTGAGGACAATATACTGTTTCTATTTACAAATCTCTCTAGACTTATCGCTCACAGATAAATGTTGTGCCTTGTTCATCCATGTGAGGACAATATACTGTTTCTATTTACAGATCTCTCTAGACTTATCGCTCACAGATAAATGTTGTGCCTTGTTCATCCATGTGAGGACAATATACTGTTTCTATTTACAGATCTCTCTAGACTTATCGCTCACAGATAAATGTTGTGCTTAGTTCACCAATGTGAGGACAACATACTGTTTCTATTTACAGATCTCTCTAGACTTATCGCTCACAGATAAGTTTTGTGCCCTGTTGAAGACCAGTCTGCGTGTCTTGTCTCAGCTGTTGGAGGTGGCTAGCCTCACAGACATCGGCAAATATGCAGAGGAGTTTCTCAATTATCTCAAATCTACCATCTCATTGGAGCCCACAGACACTGTACTCTGTGTTCAACAGGTTAGTATTAGTTCTATCCATGCAACAGCAATGCTTTCGTTTTCAGGAATGTATTTATTGTTGTCGTCACGCTGAACCCCGGGAGTCTTTCTTGCATTAGCGATAGAGTAGGTAATGAATACAATTTCACTTCTATTTTAAATCTGATGAACTGTATCAATTACAGTTACTGAAGGTCCTGTTTGGTGTGTTACAGTTACTGAAGGCTCTGTTTGGTGTGTTACAGTTACTGAAGGTCCTGTTTGGTGTGTTACAGTTACTGAAGGCTCTGTTTGGTGTGTTACAGTTACTGAAGGTCCTGTTTGGTGTGTTACAGTTACTGAAGGCTCTGTTTGGTGTGTTACTGTTACTGAAGGCCCTGTTTGGTGTGTTACTGTTACTGAAGGCCCTGTTTGGTGTGTTACTGTTACTGAAGGCCCTATTTGGTGTGTTACCATTACTGAAGGCCCTGTTTGGTGTGTTACTGTTACTGAAGGCCCTGTTTGGTGTGTTACTGAAGGCCCTGTTTGGTGTGTTACAGTTACTGAAGGCCGTGTTTGGTGTGTTACAGTTACTGAAGGCCCTGTTTGGTGTGTTACAGTTACTGAAGGCCATGTTTGGTGTGTTACAGTTACTGAAGTCCCTGTTGGTGTGTTACAGTTACTGAAGGCCCGTTTGGTGTGTTACAGTTACTGAAGTCCCTGTTTGGTGTGTTACAGTTACTGAAGTCTCTGTGTGGTGTGTTACAGTTACTGAAGGCCCTGTTTGGTGTGTTACAGTTACTGAAGTCCCTGTTTGGTGTGTTACAGTTACTGAAGGCTCTGTTTGGTGTGTTACTGTTACTGACGGCTCTGTTTGGTGTGTTACTGTTACTGACGGCCCTGTTTGGGTGTGTTACAGTTACTGAAGGCTCTGTTTGGTGTGTTACAGTTACTGAAGGCCCTGTTTGGGTGTGTTACAGTTACTGAAGGCTCTGTTTGGTGTGTTACAGTTACTGAAGGCTCTGTTTGGTGTGTTACTGTTACTGAAGGCCTGTTTGGTGTGTTACTGTTGACTGCTCTGTTTGGTGTGTTACAGTTACTGAAGGCTCTGTTTGGTGTGTTACTGTTACTGAAGGCCCTGTTTGGTGTGTTACAGTTACTGAAGGCCGTGTTTGGTGTGTTACAGTTACTGAAGGCCCTGTTTGGTGTGTTACAGTTACTGAAGGCCATGTTTGGTGTGTTACAGTTACTGAAGTCCCTGTTTGGTGTGTTACAGTTACTGAAGGCCCTGTTTGGTGTGTTACAGTTACTGAAGTCCCTGTTTGGTGTGTTACAGTTACTGAAGTCTCTGTGTGGTGTGTTACAGTTACTGAAGGCCCTGTTTGGGTGTGTTACAGTTACTGAAGGCCCTGTTTGGTGTGTTACTGTTACTGAAGGCTCTGTTTGGTGTGTTACAGTTACTGAAGGCTCTGTTTGGTGTGTTACTGTTACTGAAGGCTCTGTTTGGTGTGTTACTGAAAGCTCTGTTTGGTGTGTTACTGTTACTGAAGGCTCTGTTTGGTGTGTTACAGTTACTGAAGGCCCTGTTTGGGTGTGTTACAGTTACTGAAGGCCCTGTTTGGTGTGTTACTGTTACTGAAGGCCCTGTTTGGTGTGTTACTGTTACTGAAGGCTCTGTTTGGTGTGTTACAGTTACTGAAGGCTCTGTTTGGTGTGTTACTGTTACTGAAGGCTCTGTTTGGTGTGTTACTGAAGGCTCTGTTTGGTGTGTTACTGTTACTGAAGGCTCTGTTTGGTGTGTTACAGTTACTGAAAGCCCTGTTTGGTGTGTTACTGAAGGCTCTGTTTGGTGTGTTACTGTTACTGAAGGCTCTGTTTGGTGTGTTACAGTTACTGAAGGCCCTGTTTTGATATGTTACAGTTACTGAAGGCCCTGTTTTGATATGTTGCAGTTACTGAAGGCTCTGTTTGGTGTGTTACAGTTACTGAAGGCCCTGTTTTGATATGTTACAGTTACTGAAGGCCCTGTTTGATATGTTACAGTTACTGAAGGCCCTGTTTGGTGTGTTACAGTTACTGAAGGCCCTGTTTGATATATTACAGTTACTGAAGTCTCTGTTTGATATGTTACAGTTACTGAAGGCCCTGTTTGATATATTACAGTTACTGAAGGCCCTGTTTGATATATTACAGTTACTGAAGTCTCTGTTTGATATGTTACAGTTACTGAAGGCCCTGTTTGATATGTTACAGTTACTGAAGGCCCTGTTTGATATGTTGCAGTTACTGAAGGCCCTGTTTGGTGTGTTACAGTTACTGAAGGCCCTGTTTGATATATTACAGTTACTGAAGGCCCTGTTTGGTACCAATCTGTGTAGTCAGTGGGAGGAACAGCAGGCCCAGAACCAGCCCCATAAGCCCGGGAATGCGAGCAGACTGTCTGGGAACAAGGACGGCCTGTACCAGTGCATGTTCACACAGCCGTACTCACAATTCACACAGGCACTCGCTGCTGCCACCATAAAGGCGGTCAGTCCGGACTACGAGGATACCACAGGGTAAGTGTCTCAATGTAATTTCATTTCCCATTAACCATTAGTTGGCCAGATAGACAAATCTAATGCCATTTCAGAACCATTAGTTGGCCAGATAGAGACAAATCTAATGCCATTTCAGAACCATTAGTTGGCCAGATAGAGACAAATCTAATGCCATTTCAGAACCATTAGTTGGCCAGATAGAGACAAATCTAATGCCATTTCGGAACCATTAGTTGGCCAGATAGAGACAAATCTAATGCCATTTCGGAACCATTAGTTGGCCAGATAGAGACAAATCTAATGCCATTTTGGAACCATTAGTTGGCCAGATAGAGACAAATCTAATGCCATTTCGGAACCATTAGTTGGCCAGATAGAGACAAATATAATGCCATTTCAGAACCATTAGTTGGCCAGATAGAGACAAATATAATGCCATTTTGGAACCATTAGTTGGCCAGATAGAGACAAATATAATGCCATTTTGGAACCATTAGTTGGCCAGATAGAGACAAATCTAATGCCATTTTGGAACCATTAGTTGGTCAGATAGAGACAAATCTAATGCCATTTTGGAACCATTAGTTGGCCAGATAGAGACAAATCTAATGCCATTTTGGAACCATTATTTGGCCAGATAGAGACAAATATAATGCCATTTCGGAACCATTAGTTGGCCAGATAGAGACAAATCTAATGCCATTTTGGAACCATTAGTTGGTCAGATAGAGACAAATCTAATGCCATTTTGGAACCATTAGTTGGCCAGATAGAGACAAATCTAATGCCATTTTGGAACCATTAGTTGGTCAGATAGAGACAAATATAATGCCATTTTGGAACCATTAGTTGGCCAGATAGAGACAAATATAATGCCATTTCAGAACCATTAGTTGGCCAGATAGAGACAAATATAATGCCATTTCGGAACCATTAGTTGGCCAGATAGAGACAAATATAATGCCATTTCGGAACCATTAGTTGGCCAGATAGAGACAAATATAATGCCATTTCGGAACCATTAGTTGGCCAGATAGAGACAAATCTAATGCCATTTCAGAACCATTAGTTGGCCAGATAGAGACAAATATAATGCCATTTCGGAACCATTAGTTGGCCAGATAGAGACAAATCAACACACACAACAAACTATACAACCTGATACAACAATTAATTTTACTGTAAAATGTTCATACAAAGAAAAAAGAAATAGATTAAAACAAGTGTCGTTCATGTGTAGTTATATCGGTGGATGTTCATGTGTAGTTATATCGGTGGATGTTCATGTGTAGTTATATCGGTGGATGTTCATGTGTAGTTATATCGGTGGATGTTTGTGTGTAGTTATATCGGTGGATGTTCATGTGTAGTTATATCGGTGGATGTTTGTGTGTAGTTATATCGGTGGATGTTTATGTGTAGTTATATCGGTGGATGTTCATGTGTAGTTATATCAGTGGATGTTTATGTGTAGTTATATCGGTGGATGTTCGTGTGTAGTTATATCGGTGGATGTTCATGTGTAGTTATATCGGTGGATGTTCATGTGTAGTTATATCGGTGGATGTTCATGTGTAGTTATATCGGTGGATGTTCATGTGTAGTTATACGGTGGATGTTTTGTGTAGTTATATCAGTGGATGATGGTGTGTAGTTATATCGGTGGATGTTTGTGTGTAGTTATATCGGTGGATGTTTGTGTGTAGTTATATCAGTGAATGTTCATGTGTAGTTATATCGGTGGATGTTCATGTGTAGTTATATCGGTGGATGTGGTGTGTAGTTTAGCGGTTATGTTTGTGTGTTTTGTGGTGTTTGTGTGTGTTTTGGTGGTGTTGTGTGTTTGGTGTGTTTGTGTGTTTTGTGGTGTTTGTGTGTTTTGGTGGATGATGGTGTGTAGTTTAGCGGTATATGTTCATGTGTAGTTATATCGGTGGATGTTTGTGTGTAGTTATATCGGTGGATGTGGTGTGTAGTTTAGCGGTTATGTTCATGTGTAGTTATATCGGTGGATGTTTGTGTGTAGTTATATCGGTGGATGATGGTGTGTAGTTTAGCGGTGGATGTTTATGTGTAGTTATATCGGTGGATGTTCATGTGTAGTTTAGCGGTTGATGTTCTGTGTAGTTATATCGGTGGATGTTTGTGTGTAGTTATATCGGTTGATGTTTATGTGTAGTTATATCAGTGGATGTTCATGTGTAGTTATATCGGTGGATGTTCATGTGTAGTTATATCGGTTGATGTTTATGTGTAGTTATATCGGTGGATGTTCATGTGTAGTTATATTGGTGGATGTTCATGTGTAGTTATATCGGTGGATGTTTGTGTGTAGTTATATCGGTGGATGTTCATGTGTAGTTATATCGGTTGATGTCCATGTGTAGTTATATCGGGGGATGTTCATGTGTAGTTATATCGGTGGATGATCATGTGTAGTTATATCGGTGGATGTTCATGTGTAGTTATATCGGTGGATGTTCATGTGTAGTTATATCGGTGGATGTTCATGTGTAGTTATATCGGTGGATGTTTGTGTGTAGTTATATCGGTGGATGTTCGTGTGTAGTTATATCGGTTGATGTCCATGTGTAGTTATATCGGGGGATGTTCATGTGTAGTTATATCGGTGGATGTTCGTGTGTAGTTATATCGGTGGATGTTCATGTGTAGTTATATCGGTGGATGTTCGTGTGTAGTTATATCGGTGGATGTTTATGTGTAGTTATATCGGTGGATGTTTGTGTGTAGTTATATCGGTGGATGTTCATGTGTAGTTATATCGGTTGATGTCCATGTGTAGTTATATCGGGGGATGTTCATGTGTAGTTATATCGGTGGATGATCATGTGTAGTTATATCGGTGGATGTTCATGTGTAGTTATATCGGTGGATGTTCATGTGTAGTTATATCGGTGGATGATCATGTGTAGTTATATCGGTGGATGTTCATGAGTAGTTATATTGGTGGATGTTCGTGTGTAGTTATATCGGTGGATGATCGTGTGTAGTTATATCGGTGGATGTTCATGTGTAGTTATATCGGTGGATGGTCATGTGTAGTTATATCAGTGGATGTTCATGTGTAGTTATATCGATGGATGTTCATGTGTAGTTATATCGGTGGATGTTCATGTGTAGTTATATCGGTGGATGGTCATGTGTAGTTATATCAGTGGATGTTCATGTGTAGTTATATCGGTGGATGTTTGTGTGTAGTTATATCGGTGGATGGTCATGTGTAATTATATCAGTGGATGTTCATGTGTAGTTATATCGGTGGATGTTGATGTGTAGTTATATCGATGGATGTTCATGTGTAGTTATATCGGTGGATGTTTGTGTGTAGCTATATCGGTGGATGTTCGTGTGTAGTTATATCGGTGGATGTTCATGTGTAGTTATATCGGTTGATGTTTATGTGTAGTTATATTGGTGGATGTTCATGTGTAGTTATATCGGTGGATGTTTGTCTGTAGTTATATCGGTGGATGTTTGTCTGTAGCTATATCGGTGGATGTTCATGTGTAGTTATATCGGTGGATGTTTGTGTGTAGTTATATCGGTGGATATTCATGTGTAGTTATATCGGTGGATGTTTGTCTGTAGTTATATCGGTGGATGTTTGTCTGTAGCTATATCGGTGGATGTTCATGTGTAGTTATATCGGTGGATGTTTATGTGTAGTTATATCGGTGGATATTTGTGTGTAGTTATATCGGTGGATGTTCATGTGTAGTTATATCGGTAGATGTTCATGTGTAGCTATATCAGTGGATGTATGTGTGTAGCTATATCAGTGGATGTATGTGTGTAGCTATATCGGTGGATGTTCATGTGTAGTTATATCGGTGGATGTTCATGTGTAGTTATATCGGTGGATGTTCATGTGTAGCTATATCAGTGGATGTTCATGTGTAGTTATATCAGTGGATGTTTGTGTGTAGTTATATTGGTGGATGTTCATGTGTAGCTATATCAGTGGATGTTCATGTGTAGTTATATCAGTGGATGTATGTGTGTAGTTATATTGGTGGATGTTCATGTGTAGCTATATCAGTGGATGTATGTGTGTAGTTATATCGGTGGATGTTTGTGTGTAGTTATATCAGTGGATGTTCATGTGTAGCTATATCGGTGGATGTTCATGTGTAGTTATATCGGTGGATGTTCGTGTGTAGTTATATCAGTGGATGTATGTGTGTAGTTATATCGGTGGATGTTTGTGTGTAGTTATATCAGTGGATGTATGTGTGTAGTTATATCGGTGGATGTTTGTGTGTAGTTATATCAGTGGATGTATGTGTGTAGTTATATCAGTGGATGTTCATGTGTAGCTATATCGGTGGATGTTCATGTGTAGTTATATCGGTGGATGTTCATGTGTAGTTATATCGGTGGATGTATGTGTGTAGTTATATCAGTGGATGTTTGTGTGTAGTTATATCGGTGGATGTTCATGTGTAGCTATATCGGTGGATGTTCATGTGTAGTTATATCGGTGGATGTTCATGTGTAGTTATATCGGTGGATGTATGTGTGTAGTTATATCGGTGGATGTTCATGTGTAGCTATATCAGTGGATGTTCATGTGTAGTTATATCAGTGGATGTTTGTGTGTAGTTATATCGGTGGATGTTCATGTGTAGCTATATCAGTGGATGTATGTGTGTAGTTATATCAGTGGATGTATGTGTGTAGTTATATCAGTGGATGTATGTGTGTAGTTATATCGGTGGATGTTTGTGTGTAGTTATATCGGTGGATGTTCGTGTGTAGTTATATCGGTGGATGTTCATGTGTAGCTATATCAGTGGATGTTCATGTGTAGTTATATCGGTGGATGTTCGTGTGTAGTTATATCGGTGGATGTTCGTGTGTAGCTATATCGGTGGATGTTCATGTGTAGCTA
>CM026393.1:1868126-1892438 GCA_014843695.1 Archivesica marissinica
CTCGCGTGTCAGCGCTATACACTGGGCATGTAAAACAACCAAGAATGCTTCTGGAATTGGAATTTCTGTATTTTGCAAATCCTCCAAAAAATAAAATGACTAAATCTACTTCTAGATGCATTGCCCTGATTAACCATGACAACAATTAACCATGACAACGATTAACCATGACAACGATTAACCATGATGACGATTAACCATGACGACGATTAACCATGACGATTAACCATGACAACAATTAACCATGACAATGATTAACCATGACAATGATTAATGACAACAACGATTAATGACAACCATGACAACGATTAACCATGACAACGATTAACCGTGACAATGATTAACCTTAACAACGATAAAAAACGTATTCAAAGCAACAAATCATGTCTGTAGCTGTTGACAGGTTGTGTGTAGCACATGTTGGATTGTGCTATTCACGAGGTGACACTCTGATTGCCATTGATAACAGTATATAAATAAAACATCTTGGTGAGTGTGACAGTGGATATTGTCGACCCGAGGAAAATAATGTCGACCGAGGCGACGATTTTGTTCGGAATGAGGCTATTCAGAGGTGAGACATTGCCATGAGACATTGCCATGAGACATTGCCATGAGACATTGCCATGATTGCCATGAGACATTGCCATGAGACATTGAAAAAATGTTGCCTGCTCGGGTATGGCAAATTTTGCATGGTGTAGTCATGTGAGTTATAGCAAAGTGGAATATCAGCCTCCTGTAGGCTATGATACTGGTGGGCCTGCAGTAGTTGTAGATCAAATAGTGTATGTACTAAATAGTTTCCACATTTCAGAATGCAATAGCGGCGTATATTCGTCTGTTTGAGCCCCTGGTGATAAAGGCCCTGAAGCAATACACAGTGACAAGCTCCCTGTCCCTGCAACAACAGGTGCTGGATCTGCTGGCACAGCTTGTACAACTAAGGGTTAATTACTGCCTTCTAGACTCGGACCAGGTTTTCATTGGGTTCGTCATCAAGCAGTTTGAGTTCATTGAGGAAGGACAGATCAGGTCAGTGTGTTCATGTCTCCTTTATTTCGAAGAATCTCCTTTATTTCATTAATTATGCTAGATCTACTTTATTTCCTCTTTTATCTACTTTTTGTTTTTGTTTATATATATTTATAATATTAACGGTTTTTTTCTTTTCTGTACATATATACAAAGCAATGCAGTTAATTAAACAATGACATTTTATATTATTAATATTAAAAACTTATATAAATATAGCGTTCCATGTATATACAAAACTGGTTTGTGGAGTGTTTTCCCCAGTTTAGGAAATAGAAGGAAAAAAGAATTTAAAAAATAGAGAATGCATTTGATCGTTTCCATTTATTACTATATTAATAACATCAAAAATGGTAGGTAGTATAATTATGTACATTACAAAAACTCCATATCTCCTATATAACAAAAAGATAAGGTTGTTCTACACTGGTGTAGAGAGGTTGTTGTAGAGAGGTAGCCGTATTGAGGTTGTTGCAGAGAAGTTATCATAGAAAGGCTGTCGTAGAGAGGTCGATGTAGAGGGGTTGTTGTAGAGAGGTAGTCACAGCGAGGTTGTTGTAGAGAAGTAGTTGCAGAGGTTGTTGAAGAGAGTTAGTCGCATTAAGGTTGTTGTAGAGAGGTAGTCACAGCGAGGTTGTTGAAGAGAGTTAGTCACATTAAGGTTGTTGTAGAGAGGTAGTCACAGCGAGGGTGTTGAAGAGAGTTTGTCGCATTACGGTTGTTGTAGAGAGGCTGCCACAGAGAGGTTGGTGAAGAGGTTGTTGTAGAGAGGTTGCTGTAGAGAGGTATTTGAAGGGAGGTTGTCATAGAGAGTTTGTTGTAGAGAGGTTGTCATAGAGATTGTTGTAGAGAGGTTGTCATAGAGAGTTTGTTGTAGAGAGGTTGTCATAGAGAGGTTGTTGTAGAGAGGTTGTCATAGAGAGTTTGTTGTAGAGAGGTTGTTGTAGAGAGGTTGTCATAGAGAGTTTGTTGTAGAGAGGTTGTCATAGAGAGTTGTTGTAGAGAGGTTGTCATAGAGAGTTGTCATAGAGTTTGTTGTAGAGAGGTTGTCATAGAGAGGTTGTCATAGAGAGGTTGTCATAGAGAGTTTGTTGTAGAGAGGTTGTCATAGAGAGTTGTCATAGAGAGGTTGTCATAGAGAGTTTGTTGTAGAGAGGTTGTCATAGAGAGTTTGTCATAGAGAGGTTGTCATAGAGAGTTTGTTGTAGAGAGGTTGTTGTAGAGAGTTGTTGTAGAGGGTGTCATAGAGAGTTTGTTGTAGAGAGGTTGTTGAGAGTGTAGATTGTTGTAGAGAGTTTGTATAGAGAGTTGTTGTAGAGAGGTTGTCATAGAGAGTTTGTCATAGAGAGGTTGTCATAGAGAGTTTGTTGTAGAGAGGTTGTCATAGAGAGTTTGTTGTAGAGAGGTTGTCATAGAGAGTTTGTTGTAGAGAGGTTGTCATAGAGAGTTTGTTGTAGAGAGTTTGTTGTAGATAGGTTGTCATAGAGAGTTTGTTGTAGAGAGGTTGTCATAGAGAGTTTGTTGTAGAGAGTTTGTTGTAGAGAGTTTGTTGTAGAGAGTTTGTCATAGAGAGTTTGTCATAGAGAGGTTGTCATAGCGAGTTTGTTGTAGAGGGTTGTCATAGAGAGGTTGTCATAGAGAGGTTGTCATAGGGAGATTGTCATAGAGAGTTTGTTGTAGAGAGGTTGTCATAGAGAGGTTGTCATAGAGAGTTTGTCGTAGAGAATTTGTTGTAGAGAGGTTGTTGAAGAGAGTTTGTCATAGAGAGTTTGTTGTAGAGAGGTTGTTGTAGAGAGTAGTCATAGAGAGTTTGTTGTAGATAGGTTGTCATAGAGAGTTTGTTGTAGAGAGTTTAGAGAGTTTATTGTAGAGAGGTTGTCATAGAGAGTTTGTCATAGAGAGTTTGTTGTAGAGAGGTTGTTGTAGAGAGGTTGCCATAGAGAGTTTGTTGTAGAGAGGTTGTCATAGAGAGGTTGTTGTAGAGAGGTTGTCATAGAGAGTTTGTTGTAGAGAGGTTGTCATAGAGAGGTTGTCATAGAGAGTTTGTTGTAGAGAGGTTGTCATAGAGAGGTTGTCATAGATAGTTTGTTGTAGAGAGGTTGTCATAGAGAGGTTGTCATAGAGAGTTTGTTGTAGAGAGGTTGTCATAGAGAGGTTGTCATAGAGAGGTTGTCATAGATAGTTTGTTGTAGAGGTTGTTAGAGAGGTTGTTGTAGAGAGTTGTATAGGAGTTTGTTGTAAAGTTGTTAGAGAGTTGTCATAGAGATTTGTATAGAGAGTTTGTTGTAAGTTTGTTGTAGAGAGGTTGTCATAGAGAGTTTGTCATAGAGAGGTTGTCATAGAGAGTTTGTCATAGAGAGTTTGTTGTAGAGAGGTTGTTGTAGAGAGGTTGTTGTAGAGAGGTAGTCATAGAGAGTTTGTTGTAGAGAGGTTGTTGTAGAGAGCATAGAGAGTTTGTTGTAGAGAGTTTGTTGTAGAGAGGTTGTCATAGAGAGGTTGTCATAGAGAGTTTGTTGTAGAGAGGTTGTTGTAGAGAGGTAGTCATAGAGAGTTTGTTGTAGAGAGGTTGTTGTAGAGAGGTTGTCATAGAGAGTTTGTTGTAGAGAGTTTGTTGTAGAGAGGTTGTCATAGAGAGGTTGTCATAGAGAGTTTGTTGTAGAGAGGTTGTTGTAGAGAGGTTGTCATAGAGAGTTTGTTGTAGAGAGGTTGTTGTAGAGAGGTTGTCATAGAGAGTTTGTTGTAGAGAGTTTGTTGTAGAGAGGTTGTCATAGAGAGGTTGTCATAGAGAGTTTGTTGTAGAGAGGTTGTTGTAGAGAGGTTGTCATAGAGAGTTTGTTGTAGAGAGGTTGTTGTAGAGAGGTTGTCATAGAGAGTTTGTTGTAGAGAGGTTGTTGTAGAGAGGTTGTCATAGAGAGTTGTCATAGAGAGTTTGTCATAGAGAGTTGTTGTAGAGAGGTTGTGTAGAAGTTTGTTGTAGAGAGTTTGTTGTAGAGAGTTGTCATAGAGAGTTGTTGTTTTGTGGTTGTCATAGAGAGTTGTCATAGAGAGTTTGTTGTAGAGAGTTTGTTAGAAGTTGTTGTAAGTTGTTGTTTGTTGTAGAGAGTTGTCATAGAAGTTTGTTGTGGAGGTTGTCATAGAGAGTTTGTTGTAGAGAGTTGTTAGAGAGTGTTAGAGAGGTTGTTAGAGAGGTTGTCATAGAGAGTTTGTTGTAGAGAGGTTGTCATAGAGAGTTGTCATAGAGAGGTTGTTGTTGTTGGGTTTGTTGTAGAGAGGTTGTTAGAGAGTTGTAGAGAGTTTGTTGTAGAGAGGTTGTCATAGAGAGTTTGTTGTAGAGAGGTTGTCATAGAGAGTTTGTTGTAGAGAGGTTGTTTGTAGAGAGGTTGTCATAGAGAGTTTGTTGTAGAGAGTTGTTAGAGATGTTGTTAGAGAGTTGTTAGGAGTGTTGTAGAGGTTGTTAGAGAGTTGTTAGAGAGTTGTTGTTAGAGGTTGTTGTAGAGAGTTGTTAGAGAGTTGTTTAGTTGTTGTAGAAGGTTGTCATAGAGAGTTTGTTGTAGAGAGTTTGTTGTAGAGAGGTTGTCATAAGAGTTTGTTGTAGAGAGGTTGTTGTAGAGAGTTTGTTGTAGAGAGGTTGTCATAGAGAGTTTGTTGTAGAGAGGTTGTTGTAGAGAGTTTGTTGTAGATAGGTTGTCATAGAGAGTTTGTTGAGAGAGGTTGTCATAGAGAGTTTGTTGTAGAGAGTTTGTTGTAGAGAGTTTGTTGTGGGTTGTCATAGAGAGTTTGTCATAGAGAGGTTGTCATAGCGAGTTTGTTGTAGAGGGTTGTCATAGAGAGGTTGTCATAGAGAGGTTGTCATAGGGAGATTGTCATAGAGAGTTTGTTGTAGAGAGGTTGTCATAGAGAGGTTGTCATAGAGAGTTTGTCGTAGAGAATTTGTTGTAGAGAGGTTGTTGAAGAGAGTTTGTCATAGAGAGTTTGTTGTAGAGAGGTTGTTGTAGAGAGTAGTCATAGAGAGTTTGTTGTAGATAGGTTGTCATAGAGAGTTTGTTGTAGAGAGTTTGTTGTAGAGAGTTTATTGTAGAGAGGTTGTCATAGAGAGTTTGTCATATAGAGTTTGTTGTAGAGAGGTTGTTGTAGAGAGGTTGCCATAGAGAGTTTGTTGTAGAGAGGTTGTTGTAGAGAGGTTGTCATAGAGAGGTTGTCATAGAGAGTTTGTTGTAGAGAGGTTGTCATAGAGAGGTTGTCATAGAGAGTTTGTTGTAGAGAGGTTGTCATAGAGAGGTTGTCATAGATAGTTTGTTGTAGAGAGGTTGTCATAGAGAGGTTGTCATAGAGAGTTTGTTGTAGAGAGGTTGTCATAGAGAGGTTGTCATAGAGAGGTTGTCATAGATAGTTTGTTGTAGAGGTTGTTGTAGAGAGGTTGTTGTAGAGAGTTTGTCATAGTGAGTTTGTTGTAAATAGTTTGTTGTAGAGAGTTTGTCATAGAGATTTTGTCATAGAGAGTTTGTTGTAAATAGTTTGTTGTAGAGAGGTTGTCATAGAGAGTTTGTCATAGAGAGGTTGTCATAGAGAGTTTGTCATAGAGAGTTTGTTGTAGAGAGGTTGTTGTAGAGAGGTTGTTGTAGAGAGGTAGTCATAGAGAGTTTGTTGTAGAGAGGTTGTTGTAGAGAGGTTGTCATAGAGAGTTTGTTGTAGAGAGTTTGTTGTAGAGAGGTTGTCATAGAGAGGTTGTCATAGAGAGTTTGTTGTAGAGAGGTTGTTGTAGAGAGGTAGTCATAGAGAGTTTGTTGTAGAGAGGTTGTTGTAGAGAGGTTGTCATAGAGAGTTTGTTGTAGAGAGTTTGTTGTAGAGAGGTTGTCATAGAGAGGTTGTCATAGAGAGTTTGTTGTAGAGAGGTTGTCATAGAGAGGTTGTCATAGAGAGTTTGTTGTAGAGAGGTTGTCATAGAGAGGTTGTCATAGAGAGTTTGTTGTAGAGAGGTTGTCATAGAGAGGTTGTCATAGAGAGTTTGTTGTAGAGAGGTTGTTGTAGAGAGGTTGTCATAGAGAGGTTGTCATAGAGAGTTTGTTGTAGAGAGGTTGTTGTAGAGAGGTTGTCATAGATAGGTTGTTGTAGAGAGGTTATTGTAGAGAGTTTGTCATAGAGAGGTTGTCATAGAGAGTTTGTCATAGAGAGTTTGTTGTAGATAGTTTGTTGTAGATAGTTTGTTGTAGAGAGTTTGTCATAGAGAGTTTGTCATAGAGAGTTTGTTGTAAATAGTTTGTTGTAGAGAGGTTGTCATAGAGAGTTTGTCATAGAGAGGTTGTCATAGAGAGTTTGTTGTAGAGAGGTTGTTGTAGAGAGGTTGTCATAGAGAGTTTGTTGTAGAGAGGTTGTCATAGAGAGTTTGTTGTAGAGAGGTTGTTGTAGAGAGGTTGTCATAGAGAGTTTGTTGTAGAGAGTTTGTCATAGAGAGGTTGTTGTAGATAGGTTGTCATAGAGAGTTTGTTGTAGAGAGTTTGTCATAGAGAGGTTGTCATAGAGAGTTTGTTGTAGAGAGGTTGTCATAGAGAGTTTGTTGTAGAGAGTTTGTTGTAGAGAGGTTGTCATAGAGAGTTTGTTGTAGAGAGGTTGTCATAGAGAGTTTGTTGTAGAGAGGTTGTCATAGAGAGTTTGTTGTAGAGAGGTTGTCATAGAGAGTTTGTTGTAGAGAGGTTGTTGTAGAGAGTTTGTTGTAGATAGGTTGTCATAGAGAGTTTGTTGTAGAGAGGTTGTCATAGAGAGTTTGTTGTAGAGAGTTTGTTGTAGAGAGTTTGTCATAGAGAGTTTGTCATAGAGAGGTTGTCATAGCGAGTTTGTTGTAGAGGGTTGTCATAGAGAGGTTGTCATAGAGAGGTTGTCATAGGGAGATTGTCATAGAGAGTTTGTTGTAGAGAGGTTGTCATAGAGAGGTTGTCATAGAGAGTTTGTCGTAGAGAATTTGTTGTAGAGAGGTTGTTGAAGAGAGTTTGTCATAGAGAGTTTGTTGTAGAGAGGTTGTTGTAGAGAGTAGTCATAGAGAGTTTGTTGTAGATAGGTTGTCATAGAGAGTTTGTTGTAGAGAGTTTTTTATTGTAGAGAGGTTGTCATAGAGAGTTTGTCATATAGAGTTTGTTGTAGAGAGGTTGTTGTAGAGAGGTTGCCATAGAGAGTTTGTTGTAGAGAGGTTGTCATAGAGAGGTTGTTGTAGAGAGGTTGTCATAGAGAGGTTGTCATAGAGAGTTTGTTGTAGAGAGGTTGTCATAGAGAGGTTGTCATAGAGAGTTTGTTGTAGAGAGGTTGTCATAGAGAGGTTGTCATAGATAGTTTGTTGTAGAGAGGTTGTCATAGAGAGGTTGTCATAGAGAGTTTGTTGTAGAGAGGTTGTCATAGAGAGGTTGTCATAGAGAGGTTGTCATAGATAGTTTGTTGTAGAGGTTGTTGTAGAGAGGTTGTTGTAGAGAGTTTGTCATAGTGAGTTTGTTGTAAATAGTTTGTTGTAGAGAGTTTGTCATAGAGATTTTGTCATAGAGAGTTTGTTGTAGAGAGGTTGTCATAGAGAGTTTGTCATAGAGAGGTTGTCATAGAGAGTTTGTCATAGAGAGTTTGTTGTAGAGAGGTTGTTGTAGAGAGGTTGTTGTAGAGAGGTAGTCATAGAGAGTTTGTTGTAGAGAGGTTGTTGTAGAGAGGTTGTCATAGAGAGTTTGTTGTAGAGAGTTTGTTGTAGAGAGGTTGTCATAGAGAGGTTGTCATAGAGAGTTTGTTGTAGAGAGGTTGTTGTAGAGAGGTTGTCATAGAGAGTTTGTTGTAGAGAGGTTGTTGTAGAGAGGTTGTCATAGAGAGTTTGTTGTAGAGAGTTTGTTGTAGAGAGGTTGTCATAGAGAGGTTGTCATAGAGAGTTTGTTGTAGAGAGGTTGTCATAGAGAGGTTGTCATAGAGAGTTTGTTGTAGAGAGGTTGTTGTAGAGAGGTTGTCATAGAGAGTTTGTTGTAGAGAGGTTGTTGTAGAGAGTTTGTCATAGAGAGGTTGTCATAGAGAGTTTGTTGTAGAGAGTTTGTTGTAGAGAGTTTGTCATAGAGAGTTTGTTGTAGAGAGGTTGTTGTAGAGAGGTTGTCATAGAGAGTTTGTTGTAGAGAGTTTGTCATAGAGAGGTTGTCATAGAGAGGTTGTCATAGAGAGTTTGTTGTAGAGAGGTTGTTGTAGAGAGGTAGTCATAGAGAGTTTGTTGTAGAGAGGTTGTTATAGAGAGTTTGTTGTAGAGAGGTTGTTGTAGAGAGGTTGTCATAGAGAGTTTGTTGTAGAGAGGTTGTCATAGAGAGTTTGTTGTAGAGAGGTTGTCATAGAAAGGTTGTCGAAGAGAGTAGCTGAGAGGTTGTCATATAGAGGTTGTTGTAGAGAGGTTGTCGTAGAGAGATTGTTGTAGAGAGTTTGTTGTTGAATGGTGTTTGCTGTTATGAGGGTAGAGTGTTCATAGCATACTAATTTGGGACATAAATACAATGTCTTTGTTTCTAAACAAATAATCTGACTTGTATTTTTGATTGGTTTACAATGAAGTGAACGTTTACTATTTCTCACTTATAGGAGATCCAACATTCTGGTGCCAAACATTTTCAACTTCCTTGTCCTGCTGTCTTACGAGAAATTCCACAGTAAACCGGTGATCACGATGCCCAAAATAATACAGCTATGTGACGGGATCATGGCCAGCGGGCTTGACCCAACAACACATGGTAAGTTTACATAACAATATTTTATCATCTAGGTGAAAATACTAAATATGGATGCCGATTAATCAATGAACAATTCAATATTTAAAGTCTCTCTGTGCATTTGTTTTTAATTGAAAACTTTATTGTCCATACTCGCCTATAAGACTAGTTGTTTTGCCACCAGATTATGGCTTCAAATGCCTTCTCATCTTATAAGTGAGGGCTAAAAACAATTTAAAATGTGTTATAAATGGTATCCATAATTATGTTTTAGAAAAGAAAGCACTCGGACACTGAACATTTCTTCAACTTGCACTGGCCAAGCATGCAATTTATACATGGTGTGGTGTCCATTTTATCAAGCCGTCTTATATACAAGTGCATGCCAAACATACATATTTCAGGACCAAAGTAGGGCGGGTTGTCTTATATACAAGTGCATGCCAAACATACATATTTCAGGACCAAAGTAGGGCGGGTTGTCTTATATACAAGTGCATGCCAAACATACATATTTCAGGACCAAAGTAGGGCGGGTCATCTTTTATACAAGTGCATGCCAAACATACATATTTCAGGACCAAAGTAGGGCGGGTTGTCTTATATGCAAGTGCATGCCAAACATACATATTTCAGGACCAAAGTAGGGCGGGTTGTCTTATACACAAGTGCATGCCAAACATACATATTTCACGACCAAAGTAGGGCGGGTTGTCTTATATGCAAGTGCATGCCAAACATACATATTTCAGGACCAAAGTAGGGCGGGTTGTCTTATATACAAGTGCATGCCAAACATACATATTTCAGGACCAAAGTAGGGCGGGTTGTCTTATATGCAAGTGCATGCCAAACATACATATTTCAGGACCAAAGTAGGGCGGGTTGTCTTATATACAAGTGCATGCCAAACATACATATTTCAGGACCAAAGTAGGGTGGGTTGTCTTATATACAAGTGCATGCCAAACATACATATTTCAGGACCAAAGTAGGGCGGGTTGTCTTATATACAAGTGCATGCCAAACATACATATTTCAGGACCAAAGTAGGGCGGGTTGTCTTATATACAAGTGCATGCCAAACATACATATTTCAGGACCAAAGTAGGGCGGGTCGTCTTATATACAAGTGCATGCCAAACATACATATTTCAGGACCAAAGTAGGGCGGGTCATCTTATATACAAGTGCATGCCAAACATACATATTTCAGGACCAAAGTAGGGCAGGTCGTCTTATGGATGGTGAACTATTATCGCTACACATCAATTACAAAGTTATTGTGATTTTTAAATAAATAACCATAAATAGACCTCATTCCTTATGCAATTAACAGGCATTCAGATGGGACATTAAACCCGAGGTCTCGTGTCGGGGCATGTAAAACAACCAGAGGTGACTCTGAAATGGGTCTCTATCTGTATCATTGCTCTCTCCTCCAAAATCGAAAGTGACTAATCTCTTCAGGATGAGTCACTCATATGGGCAACCGATAACGACGTTAAATAAACACAAAAAACACACATCACCGCTGTGGTTCTGGTGGGGTTTGACATACATCACCGCTGTGGTTCTTGTGGGGTTTGACACACATCACCGCTGTGGTTCTTGTGGGGTTTGACACACATCACCGGTGTGATTCTGGTGGGGTTTGACATATATCACCGGTGTGGTCCTGGTGGGGTTTGACATACAACACCGGTGTGATTCTGGTGGGGTTTGACATACATCACCGCTGTGGTTCTTGTGGGGTTTGACACATATCACCGGTGTGGTCCTGGTGGGGTTTGACACATATCACCGCTGTGGTCCTGGTGGGGTTTGACCATATCACCGGTGTGGTCCTGGTGGGGTTTGACATACATCACGGTGTGGTCCTGGTGGGGTTTGACATACATCACCGGTGTGGTTCTGGTGGGGTTTGACATACATCACCAGTGTGGTCCTGGTGGGGTTTGACATACAACACGGTGTGGTTCTGGTGGGGTTTGACATACATCACCAGTGTGGTCCTGGTGGGGTTTAACATACATCACCAGTGTGGTCCTGGTGGGGTTTGACATACATCACCAGTGTGGTCCTGGTGGGGTTTGACATATCACCGGTGTGGTCTGGTGGGGTTTGACATACATCACCGGTGTGGTCCTGGTGGGGTTTGACATACATCACCGGTGTGGTCCTGGTGGGGTTTAACATACATCACCGGTGTGGTCCTGGTGGGGTTTGACATACATCACCAGTGTGGTCCTGGTGGGGTTTGACACACATCACCGGTGTGGTCCTGGTGGGGTTTGACATACATCACCGGTGTGGTCCTGGTGGGGTTTGACACACATCACCAGTGTGATTCTGGTGGGGTTTGACATATATCACCGGTGTGGTCCTGGTGGGGTTTGACACACATCACCGGTGTGGTTCTTGTGGGGTTTGACACACATCACCGGTG
The DNA here is from genome assembly GCA_014843695.1 of Archivesica marissinica. NCBI lineage: Eukaryota > Metazoa > Mollusca > Bivalvia > Venerida > Vesicomyidae > Archivesica > Archivesica marissinica. The sequence goes on from CM026393.1 coordinate 1,879,317, forward strand.
TTGTTCTTGTGGGGTTTGACATACATCACCGGTGTTGTTCTTGTGGGGTTTGACATACATCACCGGTGTGGTTTGACACACATCACCGGTGTGGTTCTGGTGGGGTTTGACATACATCACCGCTGTGGTTCTGGTGGTGGATCCACTAATCTTTAATTATACTAGTAACCTGTACGTATTACAGGAGACTCTAAGTTTCCAGCAAGAAATGCGTGTGGTTCTACCTGGGTACATCTTGGAATCTAAAATTGCAAGGAGATGCGTCTAGAGCCTGAAGTATCTGTTACACTTATAGCACCAATGCCTGCCTCCGGTTACTACGGTTTTCTCTAGAGCTGAATGACCGGATCACCGCCCTGCTCCTTTTTTGCCTTTTTGCCATTTAGACCCTCGTCATTTTGCCTTGTTTTTATAACAGGTGAGTGCCATAGAAACTAGAACTTGTCCGCCAATTTGGTCGATATGTTCTGCCCTACTGCCTTGATAAACATAATTAGCTGGGGGCGGGGGGAACTAGTACATAAACAGTGCTAGCTCTGGCTTGAAATACGTAGTTCGCTTCAGGTGCGAAAGGTCCGTAGTTCGAGCCCCGCTGGAGCCGTTACGATTGTGCCCTTAGGCAAGGCATTTAAATTCCATGTTGCCTCTTCTCTCTCCCTTGTGGCGATGGATTCCATAAGGAACGAGGTCTCGAGAGTGATTAACATAAGTTGTAAGAACTAGTTTCGCAATCGAGCTAAACTAAATTTGTATAAACTAAATACTTATAGAAAATTCAACGATCAATAGCATCATTATATAATCACACATATTGCCTCACTGACATTAATGAAGTTGTGTCTCAGCCTGACTGCATCAAATTACTGAAAATATCAGTGAACCAGTCACACTTGCACGGCCATCTTGAGTATCTATCTAGTACCTGTTATTGAACTAGTAATAACACTTAGTCTCCTTGTATCTTCTCTGGCAGCTATTCCAGCCCTTCAGCCGATTGTACATGATCTGTTCCTGCTCCGTGGAGCCAGTAAATCGGACATCAGCAAGGAACTGGAGACGCAGAGAGAGGTGATCGTATCAATGCTGCTCCGACTTATACCGTACCATCAGGTAACTACATCACTGATTGAAGGGGAAGGGGCGGGGTTCTAGGCTGCATCGATATATACCGTACCATCAGGTAACTACATCACTGATTGAAGGGGGAGGGTTCTAGGCTGCATCGATATATATACCGTACCATCAGGTAACTACATCACTGATTGAAGGGAAGGGGGAGGGTTCTAGGCTGCATCGATATATACCGTACCTTCAGGTAACTACATCACTGATTGAAGGGAAGGGGGAGGGTTCTAGGCTGATCGATATATACGTACCATCAGGTAACTACATCACTGATTGAAGTGGAAGGGGGAGGGTTCTAGGCTGCATCGATATATACCGTACCATCAGGTAACTACATCACTGATTGAAGGGGAAGGGGGGGGTTCTAGGCTGCATCGAATATACCGTACCATCAGGTAACTACATCACTGATTGAAGGGGAAGGGTTCTAGGCTGCATCGATATTACCGTACCATCAGGTAACTACATCACTGATTGAAGGGAAGGGGGGGGTTCTAGGCTGCATCGATATATACCGTACCATCAGGTACTACATCACTGATTGAAGGGGGGGGGGTTCTAGGTGCATCGATATATACGTACCATCAGGTAACTACATCACTGATGAAGGGGGGGGGAGGGTTCTAGGCTGCATCGATATATACCGTACCATCAGATAACTACATCACTGATTGAAGGGAAGGGTTTGGTGTGTGTTGTTTTGTTGGGAAGGGTTCTAGGCTGCATCGAATATACCGTACCATCAGTAACTACATCACTGATTGAAGGGAAGGGTTTAGGCTGCATCGATATATACCGTACCATCAGAACTACATCACTGATTGAAGGGGAAGGGGGGAGGGTTCTAGGCTGCATCGATATATACCGTACCATCAGATAACTACATCACTGATGAAGGGGAAGGGGGAGGGTTCTTGTTTTGTTGGGGGGGGGTTTAGGCTGCATCGTATATACCGTACCATCAGGTAACTACATCACTGATTGAAGGGGAAGGGGGGAGGGTTCTAGGCTGCATCGATATATACCGTACCATCAGATAACTACATCACTGATTGAAGGGAAGGGGGGGTTCACACCTTATTGCATCACTTGCACCAGGAACCTAGATAGAAAGGGATTTCAAATGCTCTACAGAAATATTAGTTTTACTCTGCCGTAGATAACAGGATTTCTCATATAGGTAAATTATCTGCACATTGTCTTTCAATATTTCTCTTTTATCTCTTTTATACCAGGTGCATCACTTTACGCTTCTCATTATTTTACAAACCTATATGGAGCATCATTCTCACAACCCGATCAATTTGATAAGTAGTAAATACTAGAATGATTGGAAGTTTGATGATTTGGTTTCAGGCGATAGAGATGTTTGTTATAGTTCTACAACAGTGCCATAGAGAGAGTGAGGAGAGATGGAAACGGTTGTCTAGACAAGTTACAGATACCTTACTTCCAGCCCTAGCCAAGCACCAGGTACGTTATGTAGACATGGAAACGGTTGTCTAGACAAGTTACAGATACCTTACTTCCAGCCCTGGCCAAGCAGCAGGTATGTTATGTAGACATGGAAACGGTTGTCTAGACAAGTTACAGATACCTTACTTCCAGCCCTGGCCAAGCAGCAGGTACGTTATGTAGACATGGAAATGGTTGTCTAGACAAGTTACAGATACCTTACTTCCAGCCCTGGCTAAGCAGCAGGTATGTTATGTAGACATGGAAATGGTTGTCTAGACAAGTTACAGATACCTTACTTCCAGCCCTGGCCAAGCACCAGGTATGTTATGTAGACATGGAAACGGTTGTCTAGACAAGTTACAGATACCTTACTTCGAGCCCTGGCCAAGCAGGACATGGAAATGGTTGTCTAGACAAGTTACAGATACCTTACTTCCAGCCCTGGCCAAGCAGCAGGTACGTTATGTAGACATGGAAACGGTTGTCTAGACAAGTTACAGATACCTTACTTCCAGCCCTAGCCAAGCAGCAGGTACATTATGTAGACATGGAAACGGTTGTCTAGACAAGTTACAGATACCTTACTTCCAGCCCTGGCCAAGCACCAGGTATGTTATGTAGACATGGAAACGGTTGTCTAGACAAGTTACAGATACCTTACTTCCAGCCCTAGCCAAGCAGCAGGTATGTTATGTAGACATGGAAACGGTTGTCTAGACAAGTTACAGATACCTTACTTCCAGCCCTGGCCAAGCAACAGGTACGTTATGTAGACATGGAAACGGTTGTCTAGACAAGTTACAGATACCTTACTTCCAGCCCTGGCCAAGCACCAGGTATGTTATGTAGACATGGAAACGGTTGTCTAGACAAGTTACAGATACCTTACTTCCAGCCCTAGCCAAGCAGCAGGTATGTTATGTAGACATGGAAACGGTTGTCTAGACAAGTTACAGATACCTTACTTCCAGCCCTGGCCAAGCAACAGGTACGTTATGTAGACATGGAAATGGTTGTCTAGGCAAGTTACAGATACCTTACTTCCAGCCCTGGCTAAGCAGCAGGTACGTTATGTAGACATGGAAATGGTTGTCTAGGCAAGTTACAGATACCTTACTTCCAGCCCTGGCTAAGCACCAGGTATGTTATGTAGACATGGAAACGGTTGTCTAGGCAAGTTACAGATACCTTACTTCCAGCCCTAGCCAAGCACCAGGTATGTTATGTAGACATGGAAATGGTTGTCTAGACAAGTTACAGATACCTTACTTCCAGCCCTGGCTAAGCACCAGGTACGTTATGTAGACATGGAAATGGTTGTCTAGGCAAGTTACAGATACCTTACTTCCAGCCCTGGCTAAGCAGCAGGTACGTTATGTAGACATGGAAATGATTGTCTAGGCAAGTTACAGATACCTTACTTCCAGCCCTGGCTAAGCACCAGGTATGTTATGTAGACATGGAAATGGTTGTCTAGGCAAGTTACAGATACCTTACTTCCACACATTACACCCTGACCTATAAGTACAAGGTCATGGTCACTGTTGGAGGTCAATGCAGACATGTATATAATGTAGGGTACTTACATCCAGTTCACCATGTTAATATGCACAGATTATGTAGTAACATTTCAAACATTTTAAAATCCAAGAAGGTAGGTATTGTGTTTAATGATATATACGTCGGTAGAATCCACACCTCTGTATCCAACAGGTGTGTTAACCCATTTCATTCTGGATACTGTTCAAACAGTAAAGCAAAGAACACAGAGCCAGATCAACCGCCACGGAACATGCCGTCTGATCAGGCTCTATGCTGTTTGCTATTCAGATCATCTTGCTAAGGCACTTGGCTATGTAGCAAACAACATAGATCCTGATCAGCACACAGCGTTACGCTGCGGCTGATCTGGATCTATGTTGTTTGCAAAAGCCTTTAAATGTATCCAGAATGAAATGGTTTAACATAATGAGAGACATCTCTAATTTTCTATTACCTCCCTTGGCAGATAAAGTTTGATTTATTTCAAAATGTGAATAGGTCCTTTTAGTTAGAATCCTTTGTTTTTACTGTTGTTCCCTGACCAGATGTTGCGGTATGATAATGTGTACATATGTGTACATACACAGTTGTGTTATAATTCAGGAGAGATATTCGGCATATGTGTACATACACAGTTGTATTAATAATTCAGGAGAGATATTCGGCATATGTGTACATACACAGTTGTATTCATAATTCAGGAGAGATATTCGGCATATGTGTACATACACAGTTGTATTATAATTCAGGAGAGATATTCGGCATATGTGTACATACACAGTTGTATTCATAATTCAGGAGAGATATTCGGCATATGTGTACATACACAGTTGTATTCATAATTCAGGAGAGATATTCGGCATATGTGTACATACACAGTTGTATTATAATTCAGGAGAGATATTCGGCATATGTGTACATACACAGTTGTGTTCATATTTCAGGAGAGATATTCGGCATATGTGTACATACACAGTTGTATTCATATTTCAGGAGAGATATTCGGCATATGTGTACATACACAGTTGTATTCATAATTCAGGAGAGATATTCGGCATATGTGTACATACACAGTTGTGTTCATATTTCAGGAGAGATATTCAGCATATGTGTACATACACAGTTGTGTTCATATTTCAGGAGAGATATTCGGCATATGTGTACATACACAGTTGTGTTTATATTTCAGGAGAGATATTCGGCATATGTGTACATACACAGTTGTATTATAATTCAGGAGAGATATTCAGCATATGTGTACATACAATGTTGAGTTCATATTTGCAAATCTTAATGTACTTGTGTCCACCGTATAACTTGTGGGTTGAGTGGACTGTGTAACTGGTGGGTTGCATGGACTGTGTAACTGGTGGGTTGTGTGGACCATGTAACTGGTGGGTTGCATGGACCGTGTAACTGGTGGGTTGCATGGACTGTGTAACTGGTGGGTTGTGTGGACCATGTAACTGGTGGGTTGTGTGGACTGTGTAACTGGTGGGTTGCATGGACTGTGTAACTAGTGGGTTGTGTGGACTGTGTAACTGGTGGGTTGAGTGGACTGTGTAACTGGTGGGTTGTGTGGACTGTGTAACTGGTGGGTTGCATGGACTGTGTAACTGGTGGGTTGTGTGGACTGTGTAACTGGTGGGTTGCATGGACTGTGTAACTGGTGGGTTGAGTGGACATGTAACTGGTGGGTTGTGTGGACGTGTATGGTGGTTGGTGGCTGTAACTGGTGGGTGCATGGAGTGTAACTGGGGGTTGTGTGGACTGTGTAACTGGTGGGTTGTGTGGACTGTGTAACTGGTGGGTTGCATGGACTGTGTAACTGGTGGGTTGAGTGGACAATGTAACTGGTGGGTTGTGTGGATTGTGTAACTGGTGGGTTGTGTGGACCATGTAACTGGTGGGTTGCATGGACCGTGTAACTGGCGGGTTGTGTGTACTGTGTAACTGGTGGGTTGCATGGACTGTGTAACTGGTGGGTTGCATGGACTGTGTAACTGGTGGGTTGAGTAGACTGTGTAACTGGTGGGTTGAGTGGACCATGTAACTGGGGGTTGTGTGGATTGTGTAACTGGTGGGTTGCATGGACCGTGTAACTGGTGGGTTGTGTGGACCATGTAACTGGTGGGTTGCATGGACTGTGTAACTGGTGGGTTGCATGGACCGTGTAACTGGCGGGTTGCATGGACTGTGTAACTGGTGGGTTGCATGGACTGTGTAACTGGTGGGTTGCATGGACCGTGTAACTGGTGGGTTGAGTAGACTGTGTAACTGGTGGGTTGTGTGGACTGTGTAACTGGTGGGTTGCATGGACTATGTAACTGGTGGGTTGAGTGGACCATGTAACTGGTGGGTTGTGTGTACTGTGTAACTGGTGGGTTGAGTGGACCATGTAACTGGTGGGTTGAGTGGACAATGTAACTGGTGGGTTGTGTGGATTGTGTAACTGGTGGGTTGTGTGGACCATGTAACTGGTGGGTTGCATGGACCGTGTAACTGGCGGGTTGTGTGTACTGTGTAACTGGTGGGTTGCATGGACTGTGTAACTGGTGGGTTGAGTGGACCATGTAACTGGTGGGTTGAGTGGACCATGTAACTGGTTGAGTGTACCGTGTAACTGAGTTTGAGCCCTGCCACAATAATAGTGTTGGTTTCCTTAGGGACGATCCATTACCTCGTCCCTCTCCCTTGTAGTGATGGATGGAAGTCCGCCTCCGTGGTCGAGTGGTTACGGTCGCTGACTTGTATACCACTGTAACCTATCATCACTGATGGTCACGGGTTTTAGCCCCGCTCAGGCCGTGTCTCATTTACATGAAAAAGTTGGCAGTTTCTTACGGAGGTTGGTGCACCCAAGTACTGGTTAACCGCTGGAGCCTGCCCAGGAAAGGTGTCGTTAGGTAAACTGCCCGCCGGCGATATAGCCGAAATGGTGCTGATGCAGGCGTAAAACCCGAAATATAAATAAATAAAAATATAAATAAATTGTAGTGATGGATCTCAGCATGAGCGATGAAACTAACATTGTAAGAACCTGTTTCTCAATCGAGCTAAAAGAAATTTGTATAAACAGCAACAAACAACAAAAAAACAACATTTTACTTGCAGATTGATTTAAATGACCAGGTAGCGTTGGACGTGGTACATAGATTGTTTGAATCTGTAGCGCCCATTGTGTTCCGACCAGTGGACATCCTGTTGAAAACACTACTCATGAAACCAGCCAACATTGTAAGTAATATGTAAACATGCATTACCTGTGCAACATAACCTGGCTGTAAGTAACATGCCTTACCTGTGCAACATAACATGGCTGTAAGTAATATGTAAACATGCCTTACCTATGCAACATAACATGGCTGTAAGTAACATGCCTTACCTGTGCAACATAGCCTGGCTGTAAGTAACATGCCTTACCTGTGCAACATAACCTGGCTGTAAGTAACATGCCTTACCTATGCAACATAACCTGGCTGTAAGTAACATGCATTACCTGTGCAACATAACCTGGCTGTAAGTAACATGCCTTACCTGTGCAACATAACATGGCTGTGAGTAATATGTAAACATGCCTTACCTATGCAACATAACATGGCTGTAAGTAACATGCCTTACCTGTGCAACATAGCCTGGCTGTAAGTAACATGCCTTACCTGTGCAACATAACCTGGCTGTAAGTAACATGCCTTACCTATGCAACATAACCTGGCTGTAAGTAACATGCATTACCTGTGCAACATAACCTGGCTGTAAGTAACATGCCTTACCTATGCAACATAACCTGGCTGTAAGTAACATGCCTTACCTATGCAACATAACCTGGCTGTAAGTAACATGCCTTACCTATGCAACATAACCTGGCTGTAAGTAACATGCCTTACCTGTGCAACATAACCTGGCTGTAAGTAACATGCCTTACCTATGCAACATAACCTGGCTGTAAGTAACATGCATTACCTGTGCAACATAACCTGGCTGTAAGTAACATGCCTTACCTATGCAACATAACCTGGCTGTAAGTAACATGCCTTACCTGTGCAACATAACCTGGCTGTAAGTAACATGCCTTACCTGTGCAACATAACCTGGCTGTAAGTAACATGCCTTACCTGTGCAACATAACCTGGCTGTAAGTAATGTAACATGCATTACCTGTGCAACATAACCTGGCTGTAAGTAAATGTAAACATGCATTACCTGTGCAACATAACCTGGCTGTAAGTAACATGCATTACCTGTGCAACATAACCTGGCTGTAAGTAATATGTAACATGCATTACCTGTGCAACATAACCTGGCTGTAAGTAAACATGCCTTACCTATGCAACATAACCTGGCTGTAAGTAATATGTAAACATGCATTACCTGTGCAACATAACCTGGCTGTAAGTAACATGCCTTACCTGTGCAACATAACCTGGCTGTAAGTAATATGTAAACATGCATTACCTGTGCAACATAACCTGGCTGTAAGTAACATGTATTACCTGTGCAACATAACCTGGCTGTAAGTAACATGTAAACATGCCATACCTGTGCAACATAACCTGGCTGTAAGTAACATGTATTACCTGTGCAACATAACCTGGCTGTAAGTAACATGCCTTACCTGTGCAACATAACCTGGCTGTAAGTAACATGTATTACCTGTGCAACATAGCCTGGCTGTAAGTAATATGTAAACATGCCTTACCTATGCAACATAACATGGATGTAAGTAACATGCCTTACCTATGCAACATAACATGGCTGTAAGTAACATGCCTTACCTATGCAACATAACCTGGCTGTAAGTAACATGCATTACCTGTGCAACATAACATGGCTGTAAGTAACATGCCATACCTGTGCAACATAGCCTGGCTGTAAGTAACATGTAGACATGCATTACCTGTGCAACATAACCTGGCTGTAAGTAACATGCCTTACCTGTGCAACATAGCATGGCTGTAAGTAACATGCCTTACCTGTGCAACATAACCTGGCTGTAAGTAACATGCCTTACCTATGCAACATAACATGGCTGTAAGTAACATGCCTTACCTATGCAACATAACATGGCTGTAAGTAACATGCCTTACCTATGCAACATAACCTGACTGTAAGTAACATGTAAACATGCATTACCTGTGCAACATAACCTGGCTGTAAGTAACATGCCTTACCTGTGCAACATAACCTGGCTGTAAGTAACATGCCTTACCTGTGCAACATAACCTGGCTGTAAGTAACATGCATTACCTGTGCAACATAACCTGGCTGTAAGTAACATGCCTTACCTGTGCAACATAACCTGGCTGTAAGTAACATGCCTTACCTGTGCAACATAACCTGGCTGTAAGTAATATGTAAATATGCATTACCTGTGCAACATAACCTGGCTGTAAGTAACATGCCTTACCTATGCAACATAACCTGGCTGTAAGTAACATGCCTTACCTATGCAACATAACCTGGCTGTAAGTAATATGTAAACATGCATTACCTATGCAACATAACCTGGCTGTAAGTAACATGCATTACCTGTGCAACATAACATGGCTGTAAGTAACATGCCATACCTGTGCAACATAGCCTGGCTGTAAGTAACATGTAAACATGCATTACCTGTGCAACATAACCTGGCTGTAAGTAACATGCCTTACCTGTGCAACATAGCATGGCTGTAAGTAACATGCCTTACCTGTGCAACATAACCTGGCTGTAAGTAACATGCCTTACCTATGCAACATAACATGGCTGTAAGTAACATGCCTTACCTATGCAACATAACATGGCTGTAAGTAACATGCCTTACCTATGCAACATAACCTGACTGTAAGTAACATGTAAACATGCATTACCTGTGCAACATAACCTGGCTGTAAGTAACATGCCTTACCTGTGCAACATAACCTGGCTGTAAGTAACATGCCTTACCTGTGCAACATAACCTGGCTGTAAGTAACATGCATTACCTGTGCAACATAACCTGGCTGTAAGTAACATGCCTTACCTGTGCAACATAACCTTGCTGTAAGTAACATGCCTTACCTGTGCAACATAACCTGGCTGTAAGTAATATGTAAACATGCATTACCTGTGCAACATAACCTGGCTGTAAGTAACATGCCTTACCTATGCAACATAACCTGGCTGTAAGTAACATGCCTTACCTATGCAACATAACCTGGCTGTAAGTAATATGTAAACATGCATTACCTATGCAACATAACCTGGCTGTAAGTAACATGCATTACCTGTGCAACATAACCTGGCTGTAAGTAATATGTAACATGCATACCTGTGCAACATAACCTGGCTGTAAGTAACATGCCTTACCTATGCAACATAACCTGGCTGTAAGTAACATGCATTACCTGTGCAACATAATATGGCTGTAAGTAACATGCATTACCTGTGCAACATAACCTGGCTGTAAGTAACATGCATTACCTGTGCAACATAACATGGTTGTAAGTAACATGCCATACCTGTGTAACATAACCTGGCTGTAAGTAACATGTAAACATGCCTTACCTATGCAACATAACATGGCTGTAGGTAACATGCCTTACCTATGCAACATAACATGGCTGTAAGTAACATGCATTACCTGTGCAACATAACATGGCTGTAAGTAACATGCATTACCTGTGCAACATAACCTGGCTGTAAGTAACATGCCTTACCTGTGCAACATAACATGGCTGTAAGTAACATGCCTTATCTATGTAACATAACCTGGCTGTAAGTAACATGCATTACCTGTGCAACATAACCTAGCTGTAAGTAACATGCCATACCTGTGCAACATAGCCTGGCTGTAAGTAATATGTAAACATGCATTACCTGTGCAACATAACCTGGCTGTAAGTAACATGCCTTACCTGTGCAACATAACCTGGCTGTAAGTAACATGCCATACCTGTGCAACATAGCCTGGCTGTAAGTAATATGTTAACATGCATTACCTGTGCAACATAACCTGGCTGTAAGTAACATGCCATACCTCTGCAACATAACCTGGCTGTAAGTAACATGCCTTACCTGTGCAACATAACCTGGCTGTAAGTAACATGCCATACCTCTGCAACATAACCTGGCTGTAAGTCACATGTACAATTTTATTACCAGTTTCTCATTGCGCTAAGTCTGAGTCCTTTATTCCACCACTCAAATCATGACCGGAACACGTGCTGCAGACGATCACATGACACCTCCCGGAAATTTCTGTTTACGGCGCACCTCAACTCCTCTCGGGACTCGTATTTCTTAACACGTAGCCTGTTTTTGAGATTTGGAACATTTTCAAGTCTTCTATCTTCAAGAATGTATTCCTGAATTTCAGCCACTTTCATTTCGTTTGTAACAGTCACTGGCCTGCCAGTATGTTTATCATGTTTGGTTGTTTCTCTACCGTCCATATAGTATTTCACCCACTTTGAAATAGCACCATTCGATAAACAAGAGTCCCCATAAACTGTGCAAATCCTTCCGAATGTCGGAGAAGGACTTTCCGAGTAATGTATAAAACTTTACCACAACACGTTACTCGTTTACACCGTGCGACGCCATTTTACAACTAACGCTCTTGATGTGACGTTAGAATATTGATATGACGTCATTAATTGTGACGTCATCAATGTCGCTGCATTAATTGGAGAATGATTAATCTTTGAACATATAAAATTTCATTACGCTATGTGAAAGCATTATGAAATAGTGAAATGAGTTCACGTAATTATTGATGGGCCCTCGTATATTACACGTTATCTTCTGTTTATCAAATGCATCGGGAAGGGGGAGGTGTGTGTTGGCATGTATTGCCATATAATACTTCCCTTGTTTATTTTTCATTGGCTAATATAATACTGATACTAATAATGCATATCTAGTCGCTTGCTTTGTCTTAGGCAATGCACTACAAATTCATGTATTTTACCAACTGGATGTTTTCCCTCGTTGTTTCTATAGAGCACTTGTAAGGGTTCAGATCGGTGGATGTGTCTGGTCTTGTCTGTTCTTCGAGTGTTAATGGCCCAAACAAAGGAGGAAGTTGTCCTGTCCAGGATCCATGAGCTGGGGCTAAGACTACATGTGTTCAAAGAGATGGACACGGACATTACAGAGAGGGAGAGAGCGGTGGTAGATGGACTAACACCAGAGGAGATCATGGCTAGGTAAGTACATTGTGGACAGTATTAGACACAGAGAGGGAGAGAGGGAGAGAGGGAGGGAGATCATGGCTAGGTATGTACATTGTGGACAGTATTAGACACAGGGAAGGAGAGAGGGAGAGAGTGTGGGAGATGGTCTGACCCCTGAGGATATCGTTTTTTACCAGTGGCATAGCTTCCTACCAGGTGCATAGCTTCCTACCAGGGGTGTAGCTTCCTACCAGTGGCATAGCTTCCTACCTGGGGTGTAGCTTCCTATAGGCTGTCTATGCAGGCTGCCTACACTTTGTTCCAAAAAATTGAAAAACAATATTTTTTTAATTTAATTTGTTTATACTTTTTATATATGGTCTCCGCCTCCGTGGTCAAGTGGTTAAGGTCACTGACTTGTATATCACTGTAACCTATCATCACTGATGGTCATGGGTTCTAGTCCCGCTCAGGCCGTGTCTCATTTATATGAAAAAGTTGGCAGTTTCTTACGGAGGTTGGTGCACCCAAGTACTGGTTAACCACTGGAGCCTGCCCAGGAAAGGTGTTGTTAAGTAAACTGCCCGCCGGCGATATAGCCCGAAATGGAGCTGATGCAGGCGTAAAACCCGAAATATAACATAACATATATATAACATATAACATTATACTTTATTATCTATATCAATCTACTGAAAACAAATTTCTGGGGGATGCATGTTTCTTGACCCCTCTAGGCTACCTACACATCATTTTCTGCAAAGCTACACCCCTAATTACAACCTATTGTTCTTGCGCCTTTCAGATTCTTCCTGCATGTCATAGGGCATTGTGTTTCTATGATCAACAAGGTGATGCAACG